>JAASGK010000368.1:0-26729 GCA_023334195.1 Globisporangium emineosum
CGCCGACGGCACGAAGCGCTACACGATGAGCACGAACGCTGGCTCGGAGCTGGCGGCGTCGGCGGCGAACACGGAGACCAAGTGCCCGGGCTACCGTCAGCTCTACCAGGAGTTCAGCCAGCTCGTGGAGCACGCCGTGAACACGTTCGGCAGCACGCTTGACGCCACGAGCTTCACGGCGTCGGACGGCGCCAGACCCATCACGGCGCGCAAGCTGGTGAGCGAAGCGATCCGCCTGGACCACTTCCACGCCTACGAAGCCGCGGCTGCGGTCAAGGATGAAGCTGAGCACCGTGAGCTCTCGTATTCGCTGCCGCTGCACGAGGACCACGGTCTGTTCATCGCCATGTCGGCGCCAAAGTTCTTCGAGATGCAGGAGTCTGGCGAGCGTAAGTTGGTCGAACGCCACCTCGCTGCCGACCGATCTGGTCTCGTGATCCAGACGGCTGCGGGTGAGCGCGTGCGTCCGGTGTTGAACGAAGACGAGGTGGTGATCATGATGGGCACTGGCGCCTCGCGCTGGTTGGAGACGAGCCACAAGCTGCCCGGTGTGCTGCACGGCATGAAGATGCCAGAGAGCGTGATCGACGACAGCCGCATGTTGCGCGCGTGGTTCGGCAAGATGACGTTGCTGCCAGCGTACCAGCGCATGCTGGAAAACCAGGACGTCGTGTTTGACTCTGTCGTGAATAGCACGACTCGCTTCCTGTTGCAGAAGAGCGACGACGCCGAGCTCAAGACCATCGGGTGCGCCGGTGACCGTCACCTTACGGCTTCCGACGGTTCGTGCACGTTCCGCACGTGCACCACCAAGTCTGGTGCCACTGCGCCTTCGGACGGCTGTGCTACTGTTTGCAACCGTGTTGGTCACAGCGACACTGACGCTTCCGACTGCTCGTCGAAGTGCACGTGCACGGACGCGGCGGGCACGGCCGAAATTTGCTGGATGCTCTGTGTTGCTAACCTTCCATTGGACACATGTGCCAAGGCCAGCCAGACGTGCACTGGACAGGCGATCACCTGTACTTCGCCGATCACGGCGCCAGCTCCAACCACAGGTACGCCTAGCACCACTAGCCCTCCTGCTACTACTCCGAAGCCAACGTCGGCTCCAGTCACGTCGCCACCGGCTGCCACGTCGACACCTGCTGCTACAACGAGCACACCTTCTAACACGGCTGCTTCTGGTTATTCTCTTACCTCTACCCCTGCTTCTGCTGCTTCAGGTAGCAGCACCACAACCAGCGCGACCCCAACACCAGCGAGCGCTTCGAGCACCTCTGGTACGTCCACGACCACCACAACTGATGCTCCTGCGACTGGATCCCCAGCCAGCAGCAGCAACAATACTGAAAAACCAGCTACTGACTCTGTGAATGAATCTTTGGGAACAGGTTCGACCTCTTCGAACTCTACCGCTTCCTCGCCTTCCTCGGCGACGGTGACCACGCCAGCGCCAACGACTGCTGCGACGCCAAGCTCGGCGGCTACGAGCTCGGTGCTCTCGTCCGCGGCGCTTCTCGTGACCTCGGTGGCGGCGCTCTCCCACACGCTCTTCCAGTAAAAAATGGAAGACACTGAAATTTTTGCTACCACGGGGGTCAGTTAATCTGTACAGCTACAGTGGATACCTACCTACAACAACCGACTCCCGTATCCCCATCATGAACTATGCACAAATTGATTTTGACGCCATCACATATCTTTAGTTGTCGTTGTTATTGGAGGCTATGCTGTTTGGTGCTGTTTGGTCTTCATCACAATTACTATTACTTGTGTTTACTCTGCTGTAGATACACCTCGTCCCCAAGAGCGCCATCGTGTACAGCGAGAGCCCGATGGTCAGCATTTCCTGTCCAGAAGGCCGTTGGACTCAGTGGCAGCACCAGAGATGAGAACTCGACTCGCGTCACGACCCCAATGTGCTCGTACACTGCCGCAACGAGCGCGGTGCTCAAGATCGCGTTCACGTCGACTCGCTCAAGCGTCTGCTCGTCTTTTTGGGGAAGGCGAGCCATGAAAGAGGAGGCAACGAGATCAGGAGCACTCGTGAGTGACGCTTCATTGACCGGTGATGAACCAGGTACGGCTACTGTCTGTGCTTGTTGCGGTTGATTTGTTTCTTTCGTGCTGGCACTCAAATTGCTGGTTTCAGTGTCTTGAGCCGCGAGTTCGAGGCTGCGATGGAACAACTTGAGCATCTTTTGCAGCAGCTGACCCACGTGTGGGGTCAGTTGCTTCTCTGGATTTATTGGCGGTGAAGGCTTCTCCGAGTCTGCAGTTGTTGTGTCGCTGGAGCTCGTTTCGCTAGGAGACTGGAATTGGTGCCATTGGAATGGAAGCAGCGACGCGATCTCGTAGACCAGGCTCCGGAGAAATTCGCTCGACTCGTAGCTCTTCACGTGCTGCAATCGCCGAATCGCGTACTGGGCATGGACACACACACAGACAATTAAAGTTATTGGCGGTAAGTGAGGGTTTAGATGACTCGGATATGATCATGGGTATGTATGGCTACAAACGCGGTTCCTGGGGTGCAAGCGGCTGGTTGCGGCGATTCTCTCGGAGAACGGAGTCAAGAGGATCCCATTGGCAGTCACTTCCAGCACGTGAAGCAGTCCATTCCAGCGCAGCAAGAGCGCGCAACTACAGCAACATTGTTAAGCAGGAAGGTTGCAGGTTCAAAGCCAAGCACGCCCAGTCGCAGTTTCCGGCTCACCTTGTCCAAGCTGAGTCACCAATTGAAAAGAAGATGTTCAAGGTGAGTAGAACACACGAACACAATGACGCAAGGTGAGAAACCCCTGCTGCTATTTACCTGGCAAGCTGGTGACACGCTGCGCTGGGAACTGGCCATGCTGCATGCGTGAGATGTCGCGCGCGACCACGGGGTCCATGGTGACGCGCATGCTCGCGTTCGCGACCTGCTCTCGCATCAGCAGCAGGTCGCCATCTTCGCAGAGCGTGAGCACGTCCTTCTCGAGGATCTGGACGTGGGGCTTTGCTGTTGCAATCCCAGTAGCAGCAATGGCAGCTCGAAGGCCATGGGACTGAAGAGCCTTGACGTCGCTGAGCGCGCGAGACCATGGCTGCCCCATTGGTCGTTGGCTGATTGACTGACTGGCTAGCATACGTTTTGCTTGAAGGCTACGTGTCAAACGGAAATACAGCTCGAGTCGAGTCGTTTCACGCTGCGGATGGTAACTGGTGCTCTAGGCTCTTGTTATTATACTACGGAGTATTATCATACACATTCGATACGTTTACCACAGCACGCCACTAAAGCTGGGAATCACAAGCTTTGTCGTGTTGATTCGTCGCAGCTTGGTCAAGTTGCTCCTCTTGCTATTTGTCAACAGCTCCAAGTCAGTTTCAGTGAACTCGCTCCTCCCCGCCACTGAGAGCGATCGCAAGTTCATGAGACTCGTCAACGGCGCGAAATCCGAAATGGTCGGCGCGAGGGGCTGCGTCGAGTAGAAAGCTGACAAGTCCAGCGATTTCAGGTTTGTCAGCGCGCTCAGTGGGCTCAGGTCCTCGGTGCTCACGTGGATCAGACTGAGGCTGCGCAGTTCGGTCAGCAACTGCAGGGGCGAGAGGTCCAACGCTCGAGCGGAGGCCGACTCGGAGCGGCCTTTGACCACTGGGAACGTCAGCGTGAGCTTCGTGAGCAACGGGAGCTCCGCGAGCACGGGCGCGTAGTCAATGTCCACTTGCGAGCACTCGCGCACTGTCAGGCTGGAAAGCGCTTGCTGACGCTGACAAATCGGCTCAAAGTCGTCCATTGCCGGCACCACAAGCGTCTTGAGGCTGGGAAGCGCTGGCAAAGTGTCGCTGTTGAACCTGCCTCGCAGCGTGACCAGCTCGAGGCTCAATAGCTTTGACAGCATCGTCAAAGGCGAGAGGTTTAACTTCCTACCGCCAATGATGTCGATCGACAATTTCAGATCCCGGAGCTCGGGAACCGCGACAAGCATCTCGATGCTGGTGATCTCGTGCGCATGGAGCGACAGGTTCCTGAGATTCGGACAGAGCGCCAGGACGTTCAGGCCCCGCAGACGCACGCGCTGGAGCGTGAGAGAGTGTAAGTGCGGGAGGCTCAGCGACACTGGGGCTACTGCTGTGTCTTCCTGGTCATTCTCAGTTGAATCGCTTGACGCTAACCGGAGCTCTGGCAGTCGGAGCCACTGGTCCTGCCCGACAAAGTTCGCTTTGAGCACTCGGAGTTCCGCCAGCTTTTGCACAAAACTCAGGTCCTGCACGGCGGACATGTGCGTGAGCTTGAGCTCTTGGAGATGCTTCAAGCGGCGGATACTCGACAGGTCTTCCAGCACCGAGCTCTCGTTGAGCCAGAGTGACGTGAGCTGCTGCATATCGGCGATCTCCTGGGCGCGGGGCACCATGTAGTTCTGCACCGAGAGCGACTTGACGCTGGTCAGTTGGCGGAGCGGCGCAAGCGAGGCTTGATCTGGGAGCTCCGCAGCGTCCAGCATGAGCTTTTCGAGCTTGGCGAGCATTGGCAGCCACTCGATGGTGGTCACTTTGATGAGACTCAGGTCCAGTTCTTTCAGATTCGGCATCAGGTCTGTGAGTTGAAACCACTGGCCAGCCACTTGGGCTTTCTCCTCAGTTGTCTGCTGGTGGTTGCGGCGCATTCGCGACAGGATCGCGTGCACTATTGGCACAGGAGCTGCGTCGTCACGCTCTGGTGGCTGTTGGGCACTGGGTAGGCTCGTGGCGTTGCTACTTGCGAGCGCCTGCTTGATGCGCACCATCGTGACTTTGTTCGCGACTTGCAGCGTTAGAAACTGTGCCAGCGTGTCCGCCCAGAGCGCGTCCGACTCGCTGCATCGGATCGAGAGCTTGGTGACCTCGAGGCGCTCCAGGAGCGCGTGCAGCGTCGCCAGGCTGGTCGCCTCGTCCATCTCGGCGTCCTCGTCGATGAACATGGGGGTCATGGCGACCGCTGCTGCCAGTGGCGCTGGTATTGAAGATGCTGCTGGCGAAGACGAGAGCGTCTCGGGGATGCGGACGCAGGAGCGTTGCAAGAAAAGCTGGCGGATCGGAGCTGCTGAGGCCCCACACGCGCGACTGGAGAGCGTGAGTGCGGCCAGACTGGCGTGGTCCAAAAACCCCAGCATGTGCGCCAGCGTGAATGCATCCAGGTCGAGCGCATGCATGGCTCTGTGGAGAGACTGGCCTGATGGGATGGAGGCAGAGAGTGCTTGGGAATTGAGGTAAATGGAGCTGTTGGTGGTGGCGTCAACTTGATGTGGTGAAGGTTGATAAAGCCAATTGGCGTGGATCTACAGCAGTTTCCAGTAAATATACGCGTATTACTAAATCAGTTTTGGCTTTTAACACGCAATTATATTATGTTGGGTTTATTATTTCAACAGCTCTTAAATTCCATTGACTTTTAATATTCGCAAACTCCAGCAGAGCAATTCGCGTACTTATACGAAGTTTGACTGTAGTTGCACTCCTTGACTTCACTTCCCGTGGTTTATCAGGAGAATGATGGCGCGTGCCATACTTCATTCTCGCCACGCAGGTTGGGTTCCCTGGGGGAACCTGTGGTTCTTTATCACATTCTCCGAGTACTGTGAGATATCAATCATTCCTGCCCACTTGCTGCGGGGTGCGGCGGAGTCTCAGCTATTAAACCCGCAGTCCCAGGCTCCGAATCGACTGCTGCTACTGGGGTTTTCGTTTCCAGCTCCTCTCCTCCCACAGCCTTTGGCTTTCCCTTCACACCAGGTTCTGGGTTCACAACTGCAGTTGGTAAGTTAGTCGCAGCATCACCAGCCACCTGGGGAGTCTGCGAATCCGTAGTCTCCAGAGGAACCGAAACCTCCGTTTCACGGAGTGTGACTGATTCATGTGCGAAGAGGGCAGCAGCATCTCTCGTTGCCGGCCCCGGTGGAGCTTCTGAGCGATCGGAAGTTGGAACAGAAGTACCTGTCAGAGGAGTTGCGACCCTTGAGACACCACTAGTTGCTTCGCCTGGGAAGGAACTGCCACTCATGCGCTGCTTCAGGCTCAATTGAGCAGCAGGAGTTGACACTTTCCCTGACTTTGCAGCTTTGCGCTCGTTTGCTGCGTCGCCATCGGCTCCACTGGGCAGAACTACATGTACTACTTCACCAGCAGCAATCTCTGTTTTCTGGCATTCCATCTCTGGTGCTTCTTCTCCTTTCTTGCTGGTCGCGGTCGGCAGTCGCTGCTTCAAACTCACGCGTAAGGCTGCTGGTTTGGTGGCAGTGGGGGCAGAGCCACCCTCTTCTTCTTTGGTTCCTTTACCAGTACCCTCGACGGTGTCGCTCGCCTTCAGACCTTCCGAGCCGTCTGTCACTCGTGGCGATTTCCCCTGCGTTAACCCTGTTCGAGAAGGAGGTCCAACTTGTTTCGAAGGCAGGGCTTCGTCCTTGACTCTGGTTGAGCTACTGCTGCTGCTTGCTACAATGTCACTTGTATCTTCACTTTTGACTGCGGGCTCCCCCATTCGCTGCTTTAGACTCAGTCGAGATACTGCGGCTGGCTTGGATGCATTCGTGGGCGTCGTTGATTTTTGCGAGGGTTTTCCCGATAGCTTGGGCGGAGGTCTCGTGCCTCCACCGGTATCAACAGTCAGCGACACAGTAGCTGCTGCTGGTTCTTTCTCAGCACTCGCTTCGCTTCCCAATGCAGGCGGGGGGCATGAGCTGTCGCCACTGTTGTCCTCTTGAGCACCAAACGCGTTGCTCTCGTCCAAATCCGGGCTTTGATGATCGTTCCCATTGTCCTCCGTAAGCGTTGCTGGTGGCAAATTGGTTCCTGCCTTTGCATCCGCAACAGACTTTGGTGTATTTGTATCGAAGAACGTTGCAGTCAACGTTCGACGTTGTCCAGTTTCCATTAATTTCGCTCCACTATTGGTACCTCGTTGAGGTGCTTCGCATCCACTCGCAGCTTCCGACTGCTTCTCAGCGATCTTCTTTGAGATAGCCTTCTGCAAAGCAACCGGTCGCTCTTTGTACATGTCAGACTTCTCTGCTGCTGCTGCTGCTGGAACCCGCTTCTTCATATTCGCATTCGCAGCAGCCAGGTTCATAGGAATCGCCGCGTGGGTCTTGCGCCTGCGAGTCGAGTGCACCTGCACCCAGCATACAGGACAAAAGTGGAGACTCTCTTCGCACTCGGTGCACTCGAGCACGGCCGGCTGCTCGCCGCACTCCTCGCACTTGCCCTTGCGAATCGCGCGGCCGCGCACCATGACAAAGTACTCGGCGCGTACCTCGACAGCGTGCTTGCGGCCCTGCGCGCCTCGAAACACGCGCTGAATGGTCACGATCGCGTTCTCCTCCTTGGTGCGGCGCTTCTTGATCTGCAGCCTCCGCAGCGCGATGTCCTGCTGCATCTTGGTGTTCACCTCGATCTGCATCTCGATTTCGCCCACACGCTGGTTCACGTGCTTGGTGAAGCGGTCGAGCGTCGCGTTCACCTCGAATTTGTGCTCTTTGAGCCGGTCCCTCCGCTGGGATGCCAGATACAAGCGGTGGAAAATCGGGTTCGCGAGCGCTTCCATTGAGGACGCCCAGAGCGGCGCGTGGTGGGAGTCATCTTCGTTGTTACTAGCGTCATTTGACTCGTGGGATGAGGCAAAATTCAGATGCGGCTGCATGCAGTGTGCGCGCCACCACTCCGAGGCTTCTCTGTCGTCCACTGGCTCGGGGGGTCGGCTCATCTCAGCTTCTTGATTGTTTGGTCGACCCAAGCTGAAGACAAATGCGTCAAGCTCGCTCGCGTGAGGCTCTTGTTCAATAGACTGACCAGTATTATCACCAGCAGTAGAACTTCGTTTCCCAGACTGTGACGGCCACAGCCACACTTTCTTCTCGTTCTCAAACGGGCTCTTCGCGCGCACTCTACGGATGTCGCTCTCATATCCGGCGATGCTCGTCTGCCACCAGCTCTGCTTGTTGAGCGTCGAGTGCACGATCTGGCTGTGGTTTCCCCACGCAGTAGCTTTCCGCGCGGTGTCCCATTGCTGTGTCTCGGCTTGAAAGTGAGCCGTTTGAGCTCGCAATTGATGTTCATCAGGATTGAACGACTGGGAGCTAGGACCAGACGATCGCCCACTGAACATGGGCCGAGTCGACAGGTCCTGCTGCAGCACCTGGAGCCGATTCTCGCAACTGGAGCCCAGTTTCGCGCTCAAAAGGTCTCGCGAAGCGCCCGTTGCTCGGTATTTCGCCTCGTAATCCTTTACACGCCTTGCTGTCGATTTGCGTAGCTGCACGAGCTGATTGTAGAGCTCGCGCCGTCGGTTTACCTGCTTTCTCGTGGGCGACAGCAGTAGGTTCTCGTGGTGGTGGGGAGTGTCGTTGTCTTGTTGGTTTGAAGATGAGGACGAGAAAGGAGGCTTGACTTTCAGCTTGTCCTTCTGGATCTGGATGCGCTGCTTGATTCTTAAGCCAGTCAGAGTAGACAAACAGGCTCAACTTGATCAGGTTTCTCCCACACAAACCCAGTAAACAACTCGCCAAGGCTTTGAAGTGCCTACAACATACCTGTCCTGGACATTCTTGCGTCGCTGGCTGAAAGCTTCTCTGTCGAACAGCGCAGGTGGAGCACGTGGCGCTGAGCGCAGAGGTCCCAATAGATCCTTTTCGAGCCTCTGCGGGTCGAGTTTCGAGCCATTTTCGTTGCCGTCAAGTATCAAGATTCGTCCACCACTTTGCTGATTCTGTAGCTGAAATGGGTCGAATGTGAAGATCGGAGGTGCACTTTTCGATTTTTGAGACTTGGAATCGGTTGGTGGAGGGCCCGCGTACTCTCGCCACGCTCGTTGAATCGCGCGCGCGCCGCGTTTCTTCTGGAAGTCTCGGATCTCCTCGAGCTGCTCGGCCGTCGTGTGCTGCAGAAAGTGGAGCTCCTGCTCGTTGCGCCAGATGCGCAGCTGGCGGCGCTTGGTCGCGCGTAGGAACAATTCCTACAGTAGTTCCCCAGTTCCCATCAAAATATTAAGATCTCAAGTTCAAATGCTCTATTGGAGGACTGGCAAGGGCTCACAGCTTCCTTCCTTCCTTATTACCTGCTCTCGGGAGAATTGGAGCAGCTGCGCGAACTCTCTCCGCGTGAAGCGGCCGCGCTGCCGCGCCTGGAGCTTCGTGATGCCGACGACCGCCTTCCGCTGCTGACTGCGGCTCCGGACGCCTCGGAAACGCGCCTGGATGCACGTCGCCGCCGCATTGGCTTCTCTCAGGTCGCCTGGCATTCGCGCTCGTCTTCTGTTCTCGGAATGGAGCTCAGTCAGTCAAATGCTCATCTGAAGGATCGCGTCTCTTCGCATGGTATCCCAATTGAATACCAGGAACTGAAGCATTCATGGTGAGCCTGCCAATCAAATAGGTGGTCAAACTGGGGTCAGGAAGGTTGGGATGGATGGTGAGGTCGTATTCATATTATAATAGGCGAGAGCTGGCGGGGGAACGGCAGCCCAGCAAATAAATCCATAGCCAAAGACTTCGATCGTCTCCGAGTGGCTGTCTGCTTTGCTGTTGGATACTTACTGGTGGTGGTTCTTCCCGCGAGTCCTCGTAATAATTAATGCTTGGTGGACGTGGTGGTGGGGTCACATAGGAGTTGGTTGGTTGGTTCACACTACAAGAGCCCTTCAGCCTTCCAGGAAGAACTGCTAGGGCCACAGAGAGACAATAATGGTCGGGTCGGTCGCTCCAACGCTCAGCTCAGCTCAGCTCAGGCACAGTCGATCTCGTCAATATCGTGCGGTCCCGGGAAGTCCAGCAGCGGCACTTCTTCGTAGAGCATCTCGTTGCTAAACACGCCGTGGTGGTGGTCATGGTTGCGGTGGCTGTGGTCGTGGAGCTCATCGTCGTCGTCCTCCTCTTCGTCTTCGTCGATAAGGATGTTGGTGGATTTCCGTGACAGCAGCCGCGTGATTGTCGAGTTCCACGGGATGCGCGGCCCCTCGGTCTCCGGTTCCGAGTACTCGTCGTCGCTGTCTGTGTCCTCGGTCTGGCCCGAGTTGCGGTCGTCGGCGTTCCCACGTCGTCCGCCATTCATCGCCGACGACGATGAGCTCTCGCTGTTGAGCGCGGCGATCTCGGCTTCCGACATGACCATCGTCGTGCGGCTCGGCGTCGACGTCGCGATCGAGTTGCGGTTGTACAAATGCAGGCTGCCGACAAACGAGCCGTTGCTGCGCAGCGACGACGACGTCGACGCGCCGACCTCGCTCAGCATCGTGCCGCGGTCGCGCAGCCGCTGCATGCTGTTGTACGACGACAGCGTGGACGCTTCGACCACGTCCCCGCCTTCCTCCTCTTCGGTCGGCGCGCGCCGCTGTCTGGTACTCGCGTTCTCACTGTAGCTGCTCGCATTCGTCGTTGCGGTTGTGGTTGGGATTGTAGGCAAGTACTTGGACGCGATCCCTGAGACGGACCGCGACGACGACGTCTCGCTCGCGTGCTCCAGCAGATCCACGACCGAGTCCGCGTGGTTGTAATCGCCGCCTTCGTCCGCGGCCGACGCTCTCTCGAACCGGCCGCGACTGGTCTTCCTTGTGGCCTGGCTTTTCCTATTGTGGCTGCTGCTGGTGGTGCTACTACTCCCGTCACTCGTCTCACGCGGCGGGAATGCTGCGACTGGGGGCGCCTTCGCGACGGGGCTGATGGATCCGCTCAGCCGCGTGCGCGACAGACTGCTGCTGTTGCTGCTGCGGTTGCTACGCTTGCTGCTGGTTCTTCGCGCAGACATGCGGACGCCATGGTCGTCGTTTGTACCAATCGGGTCCCTGCTGCCGTCACTGCGACTGCTGCTGCTGCTCTCCTTCTTCTTGACCGCCGGGGGAGCGTCCGCTTGCACGAGCCGCATCTGGACGCGGATGCGGCCAGCGTCCTTCTTCCCATCCAACAGCGCCACCCAGCGGTCCACGGTCTCGTCCTCGGGCATATCTCGCAACGGCACACAACACGCGCCGACCGCCGGGGACGACATGAGGCGCGCGCTCTTCACACGGATGCTCACGAGGTCTCCGAACGGGTCCACGCTCGGGAGTTCAAACTTCTCGTTCCACACGGGGCTCGCGCGCGAAAACTTCTGCACCTGGGTCTTGAACTCGCGCACGCGCGTGCCCTTCGTGTCGATGCCGCCGCGGCTGCTGCTGTTGGTATTGAGGTTGGAATTCTCATTATAGCCGCGGGAGCTCGTCGGATCGGGGGACCCCGCGGAGCTCGACGATGTGGAGCTCGACGACGTGGACGCGGACGAGTACGCGGAGCTGCTGGACGACAACGTGCTGGACATGAGGAACTTCTTGAACGACTGGCGGCCCTTGCGCGACGCCGCCATGTCCACGTTGCCCACGTACACCTTGCAGTACGTGCCGTGCGACGACACGTTGCGCAGGTTCTCGGCCGCGTACACGCGCAGCAGCAGGCGGTACTTGACGCCCGGCGTGGTGGCCATGGACGGCAGGCGCCGGGACTTGCGCGACGACGCCTCCATTTTACTGAACAAGCAAGTCGGCCAGCTGCGCTTGCTTTGCTGGACTTGCGTGTTTGTTGTCTTGTTTGCTGAATTCCTAACCTACCCAAACAAGCAAATGACCGTTACTGTGAGGCTGACGTGTCTGGACGCGTCCCCTCGCGGCCAGGGGCGGAATGTTTCTGCGGACGGACGGGGACCTGCTTGCTTGTTGGCGCTGGCCACGTACGGACGCTTCTCACTCACCCGAGCGAGCGCGCCGTTGTTGTTGTTGTGCGTTTCTGTCTGAGTCGCACACGTGCTCAGCAAGTGGTTTATGCCGCCCGTCCGATCCGATGGACTCACAACAAGCGAACACACACTCGCTCTCTCTCTCTATCGCGTGAGGGTTTTCACTTGGGGTTTGTATGCAGTCGCCAAGCAGGGACCTTGGCAACAAATGGCTCGTTTCTGCACGTTTTGATTTGCGCCGCCGAGCCTCAAAAGGAACGGGAGAGTTCGACTTGACTGGACACAGTTTTTCGATGGTCCAATTTTAGGCATATTCTCACTCTTTTTTACGGACAGTCCCCCTCCCAGTACCAGTGAACACGCCATCGTTTCGGGCAAAAATTAGTTTCATTAAAACGCACGATAACCACATGACAAAGAGACGCATGAGGAACGGACTTTCAAAAGAATTGGTGTTGTCATTGGCCAGATATCTCGAATTCATACATGTGATCAATACAACGAGTCATAACAATACAAAATCATTTTCGGACCTATCAGGAACTGTGTCTAGACAGTCTCATGAAAGGGAGAGGAAGAAGGGGAGAAGGGGAAGAGCAAATAGGGGAGGGTTTATTGTAAGGTTTTTTAATTATTATCCTCATTTGGGCGAGGTGGGAACAAGGTTTTTCAATCCAACGGAATCGAAAACTGGACATAAAACAGCCAGTAAAGACCATAAGCTGCTAATTAATACCAGTCGAAGTGGCGCATAATCCTCCAATAGGCGATGGGACCTGAGTGAAAGGGCCGTATTTTGAAGTGCGCTCCGTCCTCTCATCGTGCTGATTGCTCTCAAACAAGCAGATTGAGCTCTTCAAAAGAGTTGGTTCATCTTGGCTGCATAGTTTTCCTGTTTTAACCACGGGCGGATCGTTGATGCACGCTTTTTCAGCGAGCATGCGACACTTACCGCACACCTCGAAACGATTATGACCAGTTAGAAACTATATTGAATGGTCAATGATTATGCTTGATACTGTACGCGTTTCAGCAGTTTCGCGCGCAAAAAACCGTGTGAAAACTATGAAATAGAATAGCTCAGCGACAACGATCCTATAAAACAGCATATATAATTACTGTGCTTTGCAAATAATGATTGAAATTCGTGATGCTTCCGACTCAGAAGAAGATGAGAGCGTCATCTCAACAGCCAAAGGAACTCTCGACGTGCGTCCACGTTTCATCCAACCTCCTTTTTGCCCAGCTTGTGCTTCTACAGTAAGTTACCTCCTGTTACGTCCACGGGGGCATCAACACACGTGCACTCGAACGCAATGAAGCTGACGGTGCAGTTCCCCATGCACGATGTACTCCTCCGCACGCACGTGGTGCCATGCGCACGGATGGATGTGCTGGGAGCATTTACTCCTTTCGGAAGCTCATCAAAGCGCGCGAGACGACCTCTGCGTCTGCTCTCTGGAGACCTTGAGGCGCTGGATTTTGATGAGATCGGACCACAACGCGCCTCGTCGTGTACACACTACGCCATGCGTCAGGCAGCGTGCGTTCATACGTTTGATGATGGCCTGTTTGTTGTGGTGTTGCCAGTCTCCTGTCGTCGCGTGGTATCGAGAGACAGACTCTCAGTTGTGATGACGCTGGCGCAAGTCAAGTCGACGTGAATGTCCAAAACGATGTTGATTGTTCCTCAGTTATATTGCGTGGGCTGCATCATTGAAGCAGCCCACACCCCTGCTTTCGTTTCTATCCTGTCTTGTATAGAAATATATACACACATAACCAAACATCCTTGTCTCGCCGTCTCTCTCTACAACTTCTTGTAGAGCGTCTCGGTCTTGATGTCGGCGTCCGGGAACGACTGCGAGCGCAGGAACGATTGCGAGCGAGTCTGCT
Organism: Globisporangium emineosum; assembly: GCA_023334195.1. NCBI lineage: Eukaryota > Oomycota > Peronosporomycetes > Pythiales > Pythiaceae > Globisporangium > Globisporangium emineosum. The sequence continues at coordinate 13,615 of JAASGK010000368.1, forward strand.
GCACCGGGTACGATACCTCGTGCGTGAGCAGGTTCTGCGTGCGCGAGTCGTCCTGTACGTCAAACTCGTCGATCAGGTCGTACGAATCCGAGGTGCGCGTGACGTACGGGAACTTGGGGCTGCGGCTGCCGTTGCTGCCGCTCTCGTCAAAGTTGACGCTCCCGTCCGCGCTCATGACGTTGTCGCTGCTCTCGCCGGTCGGATCCAGGTACGGCACGCGTCGAGACACATTCGCCGAGTTGTTGCGCGTGAAGCGCGACTGCTGGCGGCGGAACTGCAGCTGGTTGTCGCCCTGCGCCTGCGCGTCGTTCAAGCCGGCCGCGACGATCGCCGCGGCGTCTGCGGCAGCCTGCGCCTCTTTCTGGCGCTTCTTCTCGGTCTTGAGCTGGATCGCGCCAGTCTTCGTGCTCGCGCAGAACATGAACAGCACCGCGGTCATCGCGCCACAGAGCACGCAGAAGACGAAATGCGTCACTGCGAAAGACGGTCGCGTGAAGAACACGATCGCTTGCGTGAGATAGAACACGCAGAGCGATGTGGTGAACAGCAGCGGCCGGTTCGACGCAGGGAACATCTCCATTGCAGACAACCACGCCGCACTCAGCAGACTCAGTCCCGCTGCGATGTACATGATGAACAGCATCGCTTGAACGAATCCGCTCTGACCGTTCGCCAAGCTGTCAGAGACGCCGCAGAACAGCGAGAGAAGCCCCACGAACGGCAAAAACTCCTTTAAAATCGTCTTGCGGCGCACGTTGTCGACGAGGAAAATGCCGAACGACAGACCCGAGGCACTGCAGATCGAGAAGTACACCAGCCAGTTCGAGTACCTGGCGCCGTCGGTCGACGAGCTGGAGTCTCGCAGTTGCTCACGGAGGAGAAGCCCGTGCGACATCAACAGCCCGACGAGGATCTGCAGTACAAACACAAATGCGATGCGGAACGCAAGGTTGTTCTCCTTGGTCACCGGCGCCTTGAGCTCTTCCTCGATCAGCGTCACGTCCATCTGCACGTCTTCACGCTGGCGAAGGCGCGCCAACACTCTCCGCGCGTGTTTCTGGTGGTTGTGGCGGAGCAGCCACACTGGACTCTCAGGCATGAACTTCAGGATGCCGCAGAGAAGAATCGTGAGCGGCGCCGCGACGTACAGAGGAGTCAGCCGCCAGTTGTTCGTTGGCGTGGACGTGGAACCTGCCGTCAGCGTGTCAGCGTCGACACGCTTCTGTAGGAGCGCGTGCACCAAGTAGCCGAGCATGCTACCGAGCAAAAAGAGCACCACACTCTTTCCACGCCAGCCCTTCGTGCAGATCTCAAAGCTGTACATGAGATAGTTCATCGCCAAGATTGCCGTCCCGCTTGCACCGAGCGCGCACGCGAGGATGATCACCGAGCTGGACGAGATGAAGTTCAGTACCATGCTGCTACCAATGCAGACGCACCCCGAGACCATGCTCCATCGCCGTCCGAAAAAGCGGCTGAGCACCAGACTCGCCAGCACTGCGACAATCGAGGCGCCAGCACAGACCGTCTTCAGGTATCCGTCCTTCATCCACGTCAACAAATGGTCGCTGGCGCTGTCCGACAGCGAGTGAGTCACAAAGTAGTAAAACGAGCGGTTCACGAAGTTGTCGCTCGAGCTGTTCATGTAGCCCAGACCATACACGAAGCAGATCATGAAGCCGTGCACGAATCCAGCGACGAGACCGAGGATGATCACGAGGGACGCAGCCACTTCAGAGCCAGAGCTCAATGCGCGCGAGAAGCCACCGTTGTACAGCATTCGGGATTGCAGGATTCGCATGAACGGAAGAAACGACAGCGCCAGCAGCGGAACAACCAAGAAGACGCCAACGAGCATGTCGAGCAAGAACCCGAGTGCGACCACAGGGCGAGTCAGCGCGAGCGGGAACCCAAACACGCCGTGCAGAGCGAGCGCGAACTGGCAAATCGAATTCAGCCCGAGGAAGATCGCGCTCGAGAGAACCAACGACTTGGTCACGTTCCAGCCCGCAACCCCACCAATAATGGTAGGAACGATGCCTAGACCGCCAACCACGACCGCCATGTACACAATCCCACGCACGGTCAGCACTGCAAGCTTCTGCTTCTTCCCGAGAGTTTGCTGAATCGCCACACCACCAAGAACCAGACCGATCCAAATGAAGACAATCGCAGCGATCAGCCAGATCATGTCCGTGAGCGAGAACTCCGTGATAAACACATAGTACATCGCCAACGGATGACGCAGCTCACGCAAGCAGTACGTGGCTCTGCCCATCGGTCCCAGGTTCGCCATCAAATCCACATCGGCAGCCCACCACTCGAGCCACCCGTCCTTTGGCACGCCTGACGAGTTCTTGTCGTCGTCGTCAATCAAATCGTCTTCTTGCTTCACGCGCATCATCCACGCAAACCAGTTCGAAATGTCGATATTCGTCTTGTTCAGAACCAAACCATCCGTGTTGAAAAGGAATGGCGCCATCAGCCAACACGCTCCAAGCAGCAGCACGGCGAAAGAAGCGAGACCAAAGCCCTGAGGCGATCGACTGTACGAATCCAGAGCCGTGATGTTCGCTGGAATCAAGTCTGGTTGGTCGTCGCAGACGAAATCAACTGATGCGCAATACGCATCGCGAACGCCATCGCCAATGTTGAAGTTTCCGCACATTCCGAAGAGGATCATCACGCCGATAAGCTCCACCGCCTTACGGAAGTGCGATACATTGTACTCTTTGAAGAAGTTGACCATCGGATCTCTCGTAATCGCAAACCCTCGGCCAGTTCCTCGATACTTTGAGCCACCGCGAATCAGCGCCACGTCGTAGAAGTGCGCTTTTGTGCCCGTGAGGAAGACGTAGAAGACGATTCCAAGCGTTGAGATAAGCTCCAAGACGCGGAAAGACGCCTCCTTCAGACCAAACTCAACGACCAGCGTCGCTAGCAGCGGAAGCGTCGTCAGCATACCGAACTGCAGAACGTACTGCGTGCTCATGACGGTAGCGAGCGAACTCAAGCTGTTCGAGGTCTTCACGGCACTGATTTGAATCTCCTCGTGCGTAGCCACGTACAGCTTGGCGTAGGCGTAAATGTACACACAGAGTACGGTCAGCGCGTTACAGATGTAGAAGCCGAAGTGTCCGTAGAACATCGAGTTCAAACGGAAGAAGTCCAAGTTGTTCGACATGCGGTGTCCTTCACGACTCAAGCAACTCTCAGCGCAGCCATTCGACAGCTTTGCTTCGAAAGCATTGATTTGACTCAATGTCACATCGCGACCTTTTCCGCATTGCATGAATTCGACATGCGTCACCAACCCGCCACGAAGAGTCACGTTGTAGCCGCTGAACACATCCTCAGACAAGTTGATGCCTTTGCTAGCCTTCGAGACACCACCACTCGTCATGACGAACGACTTTTCAAACACATCTGGGTGCCCGTAGTGCATTCGAGCTCGAAGCGGTCTTGCGAGCACACGCTGAGTCAAAGTCACGAACACCAACTCTTGCTGCGTCATGAAGCGAGCCAACGACGATGCACGCCCAGTGAACACGTGCTCCTTCATTCCGATGATGGTCACTTCTTCGCCGCTTGAAGTGGCTGTCGCCAAGAAGTTCGGCATTTTCAGGGTTTCTTCGAAGTAGTGCTCTTGGTTCATATCGATCGTTTGCAAATACTCCCCTCTGGTGAATGGGAGCGCGACGTTTTGATTTTCGGGTTTGCCCTCACCTAAGATCGGGTTGCCAGGAAGCTCGTAGCGGTAGACCTCGACAATCTCATCCCCCTCAGATTTCACAAGGACGCAGTCGAAGCGCGTAGAACCATTGTCCTTGATCGTGTCGACAAAGCTCACTCGCCAGCTTGGGTACTTCTTCATCAAGAAATCAATGTCGTCAGCGCGGTGATCTCCCTTCGCCACTTGCTGAGAGTAAATCTGGCAACCGGTGATGTACGAGAATTTCAAAGCCGAGATTCGGCTCATCTCGTACGCCTTCGTGTCTTCATTCATACCAGCGACCGCGTACAACTCGAGCCATCTCAAGAGACGGATTGCGTCCTCGTACATCATCATGCCCTGGACAGTTCGCGCAAGAGTTTGTCCTCTCAGTGATGCCCACAGACGGACTTGCATCGGGACAGTCGCAATCGCTTCTTCCAACGTTCCCACACTCATGCGCTCCAAAAAGTTACTCCATTCTTCGGCATGGAGGGCGACGAGATACTTGATGATGCTGAGTTCAGAGCGACCCTTCACCGTCGCTTTCTTGTCGATCGCTTCGAAAAGTGGGTTCGAGTGCACAGGATTCTTCAGCTCGTCCAGCGTGAAGAGCACCGTTTCACTGTAGTAAGGCGTCATGACGGAAAAGGAAGGCATTGCCTCCAGACACTGGACTTGTGGCATATCCATCACGAGCGAGTGAAGGAAGAAACCCATTCGACGCTTCGCTTCGTCACAGCGCGGCAGAGAGTTCGCGACATCGAGGCGCATCAGGATAAACAAACGCGTACATCCAGAGACGAAGTCTTCTCTAGCGAATCGAGACGACGAAGCACAACTTTCGTCGTTTTCGCGTCTGTGTGCTGAGAAGAAGCCATTCTGCAGCAGCACATCCGCCTGGTACAGCGACAGCAACTGCTGCTTCTGATACCCGAGGTCTGGCGTGAATTGAAGGAACTTGCAGTTTTCGAGCTTTCGGATGAGCGAGCCATCGTTCAGCATCTTTCCCACAATCTTGAACGTGTTGCGCACAGACTGAGTCACTTGGCCCACTTGCACCTGGAATTCTATTTGCGCGCTCTGGTTCGCTGAATTGTTATCTTCAAAAGCAGAAAGGTCTTCTGGCATGTCCAGAATCGTTGCCAGAAGCTCCTCGATTTCGTCCGCAAGCTCAGGCAAATGCGAAAAGTCAATCATCGACACGATATCTGGCGAGTTGAAAAGGTGCTCGAACACACTTACAGCACCATCTTGCTCATCGGCGTCACCAAGCAGTAGCGTGAAGATTTCACGAAGGAGATACAGCCCATCTTTCACGCCGTCCAGAATCTTCGCATTCTCGAAATTCTTGATCAGACTTTGCGTATCCCACTTGTTGGTCGAAGTCGACGAAGCAAGTGTGATCGCCTTCGTCAAAGATCCGGCAAGCAGGAAAATTGGGTCTTCGATGTGTTCTCCTTTGCCAAGGATGCGGTATTGCAGCATCACGGTTTCACGGTCGTCCAACAAGTCGTTCAATCGGAAGTTGCTGATCACTTCGTTCCAAATGATTGCGAAACGCAATCGCACATGGTCAATCCCGTCGACTGTGCCTGAACCGGACGCAATGGCTGGCTCCTGCTGAACTTGCTTCGCCTGAGTAGTCGTGACTCGAAGATCGAATTGATCTGGTGCAGCGTACAATCCCGCCTTCAGCTGTGGAAGGTCGATGTAGTGGCCGAGTTTCATCCGCATCCCCATCACCAGACCGACAATCGTCTGGAACAAGATGAAATAGATCTGCGAATCGTACATGTACACCACGAACACTGGCACCCAGAGCGCGAAGATGAACGCGATGTTGTGGTTCGACTCGATGATCCCGTTGCTGCGCTGCTCGTCCGAAATCGCAATGTCGTACACTACAATCGACGGACCAACCAGTGGCTTGACCATAAACTGCAGGTTGAAGGCAAACTTGCAGACGAAGATTACCATCCACGACAGCGCATACTGGGTGTACGCAGCCCACGGCTGCGCCATCTTGCGTCCAATGTACTGGCGTCTCGTTCCATCCAATCCATTCAAGATGCGGATGCTCCAGATGCCACGAGCGCAAAACATTCGCAGGAACGCCGAAAACACCACGGGGGTGCTGTACACGATCATGTAGAGCAGACCCATCGAGAGATACGTGCCGCTATCGCCACCACCAGACAGAATCGAGCTTTTGGATCCGAAAAGCGCGCTTTCACTCGGCGAGACGTTCACCAGTACAAAGAGCGCGAAGAAGAAAGTGTGCCAGAGCAGTCGGAAGAACACGCCGATCACGAGCCACACGTCCTTGAAGATGCGCATTCCGTACAACCACATCTGGAGCCCCACTTTCAGAGCTAGCAGACCCGTGATCGTGACGAAAATCGAGTAAATCGCGTGCGCTCGGAGATCCGTCTGACTTGTCGAGAAGAAGTTGCCGTAAAAGCTCAGTCCGCCGCTGTCATCGTTGTCGGCGCGGTACGAAACGTATGCGATCACAAACAAGACGTGGAACATGACGACGAGGAAGAACCAGATTCGGAAAAACGCCAGCAGCGGGTTGAACAGACTGCGCTTCTCCTTGAACGTCTTTGGGTCGCGCACCTTGAGCGCTTCCGCGACGTTGAGTTCATCAAAGTCTAGACACTCTGTTGTCCAGAAGAACTCGTTCACATCGTCGTAGTTGGTCACATCTTGGTGGTCAAGCGGCTTTGCTCCTTCTGGAGCGGCGGCCGTGCGCATAATCGAGATCACATCGTAGATCGGGCGAACGATCTTCGTCAAATAGAAGCCTTCTTCCACGTTGGGCAAGTACTCGACCTCGTCAAGCTTGTTTGCCATGCTGTGGTAAAGAAAGCAGATGCACTCGGGCATGAAGCGCATGTTGCCGGCCTCGCCCCAGATCAACAAGAAGAGCGCCAATTGCTTCTCCATGACGAGCGCCGAGTTCGCGTCGTCGGCATACTGCTGCTCGTGCTGTACTTTCGCAGTACCACCTGCCAAGTACGGCTTGGTGCGCAGAAACTTGCACCACCAGACGTAGTTCTTGAAAAATTTCTTGTGCACGCGTCCGAGCGCAATGCGCGTCGCCGCGACATCGGTGAGCGTGCTCCCTCGGATTTGCTCGTGCTGCACGCGAAGCTGGTAGTTGGTCAGCCAGTAGACAAAGTGCTCTTTCTGGTTCTCGACGCTGCTCCGCTGGAATCCAAACTTGGCCTGGAGCGTCTCAAAGATGTCGGTCGTGCTCGGCGGCGGCGGCGCGCGTCCCGCAGGCGGGGTGCCCGAGTCGTGCTGCTGCTGTCGGTACTGCTGCTGACGAGTCGGCGTCGACGGCTGCGCGGCTGTCGGTGTCCCTGGCTGCGGCGCATTCACATTCGTGTTGGGCCCGCGAAAGGACTGCAGGTGCGCGAGCGCGGGCTCGTTCTCCACGCGGATGTAGTTGGACTGCGCGCGGCGGCGACTGCTCTCGCGGCGCTGCATGGGTTCCTTCGACGCTCTCTCTCTCTCGCACTCACTCCCACAGCCGACGCTTGTTATCTACAGACTCAGATAGAGAGGCTTGTGTGTCGTCTTCTTCTTGTTGTTGGTTTGGCGTCTGATAGCAAAATGTGGAAACCCAGAAAGCCCGCACTCGCGCGGATGATTGTGGCTGGGTTGCAGTTTTTCTTCTTGAGTGTGGGGTTCACCCATGTGCAGCGTAACCGGGTTACGATTTCGCGATTTTTTTCTGTTGCGGTGGGTTCACACCCTTTTTTGAAGCTCGAAAGAAAGCAAGATGGGGTTACGAATCAGGGTAGTGGCGTAACCCGAAGTGGGCGAAAGTGGGGCGTGGCCGTGTGACTTGACTCTCTGGAAAATATCCTGGTGTGCGTGAGAAATTAGAAAGATGATTTGTGTTTTGTATGTTGATTTATATCGCAAAGTGGGTATATCAATCGGTCCAGAATGGGTGCATTTCGTTTGTGTCTGCTCCAAAAGAACGGCAAGATTTGACCTGGATGAAATTGAATGACTGGCCGCGCGGGGTTTCACAGACACACATGAAAGAGGTTCCGCCTGGATATTTTCGCGCGCGTCTTTCGGTTTGAAAATGATCGGCCAGATTAACGGTGGACAGGACCAATGAATATGGCCACCCCGTGGCCTACAAACGTTGAACAGCTTGCATCGGAGCGCGCTTTGCAAACAGTACTCGCCTTTCGTTCTTCGAGGGCGGGACGCGAGTGCCTGCCGAAGGTGTGGACACTTGTGAACGCATTATTGAGCTTGGGATGGATGCTATTCGAACGCTGAGTCGGCCAGACGCCTTGCTTGGCTGAACACATTATGGTGGACTCCATACTCCATCCCCCATGAACCTGTGAGACAATTAGCACGGGAAGATCCGACAGAAGCTAGTTGTAAGAACCAACGGGGGCATGATGTAGGAACCAACGGAAGCTGAGTTGTTGCGTCGCGGTTCCCTTGTCGACTGTCACGGTGCCGTTGTCGTGGACTTGGCGACAATACGGGTCTTGGTGCGGAAATCCGACTTCCAGCGTGGCTTCTGGTCAAAGACAGCATTTTCAGTTTTGAGTTTTTACTGAAGTTCCTGGGACACGAGAGGTTGCTCTGCGACAGAGGAACAAGATGTTTTGGGTTTGAATTTGCTTCTCTCTCCAAACACTGATGGACAACAACAGAGCCAACTCCAGCTCTTGCTAACTGCCAAGTCAGATTGCAAACCAGAGATGAAGGTTATCATACATGCGTTCACAGTCAACTCACGGTTGCACAACGAGCAGCGGATGGATTGTTGATGAGGATCGCTTCAGATTGATTCGCGTAATGTTAGCCATCCATCCATCCATCCACACACATATTGGGCAAAACAACAGCACCCCTTGGATGCGTATGGAGTGATCGCCAGTGTTTGATCGTCATTGTGTAGCCACACACATTCGTCTTTTTTGTTGTACGTCGTGAAGCTGGATCATGCCTTCGGCGTGTCGTGGATAGATACACTGGCAGATATATATGTACAACCGCTTCACAAGCCAAAGCGACCGTCATTCACACTCGGCCAGCATTTATTGTGTCGATGGAGCTGCACTTGCCTTGGAACACACAAACTGAGAGACATCCGCACAGCAGACAAGACGCACCTGCTCATGGTCGAGGTGTATGTATGGTTGTTTTTATCAGCAGCACACGCCTTCCATGCACATGTGTGTGACGTTCTCTTTCTTCTCTGTATGTACCGAACCCTGCGTGTCATGAGAAGCCATCAAAGCAAAATGAATCTCCACAGTGCAATGGGCTTCTCTGCAATGCGCCATTGCTGCCTTGCTTGTGAGTTGAGCCGCCCACACACGCACGAAATGAAATGAAATGCAGAGGCGCCGCCATACGTCAGGAAACACATGGATGTTTCCCAGAAGTAATGCTTTGTGTGTGGATGGATGGGATTGGATTGGGCTTTGTGGGGGCTTGATTTGGCTCCAAAGCAAACTGGATTTTTGAAGAAAACATGAATTTCACAACCACTAGTGTGAAATTTCAACCAAGTTGTGTGGAATTCTGTGCTTTTTCTTGCTTTTGAGCATGTTGGCTGCACAGCTGACATAAAACGATCAAGGATGGCGGGTAGGGGAACGGATCAGGTTAGGTTTACATTTTTGAGAATAACCTCCCAAACCATATACTTTTCCTCAGAGCACTTGACATCACAATGATTGCACGATTGGCTCGATTTTCCTAATATAAAATCTAGACCGATCCTACCTCTAAAAAATGATTTTCGAGCTCCTATTTGAGTAAAATGTCCACACGTTTGGCTCGGGTTTCCTTCAAAAACGCAGTGTAAAAAAGCCGTAACAAGAGCACACTTTTTCTGTGGCAGAGAAGCACAGAAAAATGGCAGTTTAGCTCGCGCACTTGGAGTTTGTATGGTCTGAATTCCTGCTGAAAACAGTTTTGCGGGAGGAAGTCAGTCCCGTCCGATCTCTTTCTTTTTCTTTTCGCGAGCCATTTTTTGAGGCCGTCCGCCCGGCTCCTTTGCGATCGCACTTGCACGATCAAAAGAACAATCGCAAGAAGAGGCTCATTTTGTGTGTCAGACAAACAAGCGACACCAGCAGCTGTGAAAGAAAGCCAGCGAGCAAAAGGCGATCAAGCAAGCCAACGAGCAAACAAACCAACAAGCGAGCGAGCGAGACCAGCAGACAGTTGCGGATAAAGGAACAAGTAAGTGCTACAGGTGCCGCCGCCGCCCTCCCCGCAACAATAACATTATTGTTGCCGCGTCCGAGAAGGTAGAAGACATGCGCGCTCGTTTGTGTGGATCTGCGTGTGTGTGCGATCTCTACACGAATGGAATGGAATGAGTGGGCATGCATCCTTTGCGAAGGAATCTATTGACCATCATGTTGTCTGAATGTTTCCATAGATCGATCCGCCCGTTTCCTGACACGCACAGGTCAGTCAGTCAGCACGAAATCCAACAACTCCAGCAAAGCACAACAAGCAAGCGAACAAGTTGCTGTTGTTGTTGTCGCGTTCCCTCAACGAACAAACAAGCAAGTCAAGCACACCACAAACAAGTCGACTTGCGCCAGTTCTCAAAAAGGGAAAGTTAGAACCAGACGAGTAGTTGCACAGGCATTATATACTAACAGCAAGCAGCACAAGCAGAATGGCGAAGCAGACGATGAAGGTGATGGCCGTGCTGGCGATGGTGGCGCTGGTGCTCACGACGACGAGCGTGCACGCAGCCACCACCGACTCGGAGTGCTGCAGCACGTGCATCGGCAAAGTGTCGTCGTCGATCTACGACTACGACCCGCTCGTGTTCGCGCAGTGCAGTGTCACGAATGTCTCGCGCGTCTGCTGCTTCAACTGCGGCAGCCTGGGCGAGCCGCTGTACGGCGACACGATCTCGTACGCGAGCGACGGCACGACACCGACCGCCAAGACCGGCACATGGATCAAGTTCAAGTGGACGGACATCGCCAACGTCACGTACATCTCGCTTAAGGAGGGCCAGAAGAAGACCGCCACGCCCACGATCGGCGACACCACGGCCACACTCAAGTCGGGCTACTTTATGATCTGCGCCAACTCGGTCGGCAAGGTGATCTTCCGTGGCTGGGGCGACAACGCCTGTCGCGCGGCCTCGCCCGAGAAATCCGTCACGGTACGTTGGGTTGTGCAGTGTGTGTGAGGGGTCCTCTCATTTAGGATATTTGCTGACTATGCGGATGGTGTTTCTATTGATTAATCTTAGATTCTTCAAGGGGAAACCGGTGCGACGTGTGAAGCGGAGCCGTCGGCGCCAACCACGACGACCGCGCCGTCGACATCATCGTCTTCTTCAGCAACTGGCTCGGGCTCGGCGGACACGGGGATCAGCGAGTGCAACCTCAGCCGCGCGACGGTCAAGGTGGTCGATGGCAAAAAGGAGTGCGTCTGTGTGTCGGACTGGGCCGGTGCGCCAGCATGTGACCAGATGCCGATGTGGAAGTGGATCGTAACCATCGGTGGTGGTGTCGCCGCGCTGCTCTCGATCCTCATTTCCGTGCGCGCGTTCATGAAGAGCCGAGAGAAGAAGCGCCTCGAGGACGAAAACGCGTCAACCCCTCGTCTTGGCTCGCGCAAGGACGACGTGGAGATCCTGCAGATCACGCCTGACCGCCGCAGCCACGAGATGCCAGTCGTGGCGGCGCCGTACCGCGGGAGTACCCGTGATATCCCACAGGCCGTGCCGCACCAAGGAAGCAGCCGTGACGTCACAGCTGCGGCGCCAACGCCGTACGGCCGCGAGAACAACCGCGCGCAGTCCAACCCGAAGCGAAACGACGAGCGCGAGTTCACGCTGTAAACGGAATGGACATGAAGCGACAGACAGACAGACAGACAGGAAGGGCGAGTTAGCAGTGTGCGTACAAAGATGCGCGACGGTAACATATAGATCAAGAACAAGACAGCAAACCATCGACCACAAGCAAGCGACTCAAGCGAGCGAACGAGAATCAAAGTTGCGAAATTGCCACAAATTCAAGGGGATGAAATATATATGGAAGGAAGGAAGGAAGATGAGCTCAAGACAATGCATCAAGCAACCATGAACACCTGTTTCAAGTGGGGAACCAGCAAGCGAGCAGGTGTGTGGTTGTGGTGGTGCTGTTTCACAGTATCTCTCGTCTTCCGAGCGTCCTCTGCAGACAGTGGATGGATCGTGAGTGCATTTGACGGTGTTGCTTGGGGCGAAGAGAAAAGAAATGAAAGAAAAAGGTGAAAGAACAGCAACCGCAGTAGATTATTGGAACAGGCATTGGGAAAGTGGCTAACACTTTGATCAACAAAGACAAAAAAAATATGAAGAAAAAGGTGGGTCTCTCGCGGCTCGCTGTACAGCTCACCTGACGGTTGATGAAGAAGTCAAGACGCCAAGGTCTCAAAGAAGCAGACCTGCCAATCCTCAGTTTCCAAGAGACCGGAGCGTTCCTGAACTGCTGCTGGTTGATACCGTGATCATAGAAACACGGTCATTATTAGGGACAGACCGATAGTGAAAAAACGAGGTTTTATTTAAATCTGCTGAAAACAAAATGAATTCAATCTTTTGGACGCTTGGTATTTATTTACCTTATCATTTCTTCTGCGGTCCTTCATGAACGTGACAAGCTCTTGGGCGAATGGGGCGATTTCGTGGCGTCCTTGACCGCCAAACATTTTCTTCTTCCGGCTGCCCATGTGGGCGTCGTACTTCTCCGCCCTCGCTATCCATCCGCGCAACGTCCACCGTGAGACGTCGCAGGTCTTTGCTGCGCTTCTCGCTCCTTCTTTTGCAACCTTGATAGCGGTGATTCTCTCCTGGATTGTGTACGTGCGCAGTCGCCACTGATTCTTTTGCGCGGAGTGCTCGCACTCAGTTTGGAAAGTGAACGCGAATGCGTTCAAAACCGTTCTTTCTTGGCCAATGAAACTGGCAGCGAATGCATCAAAATATGATTGGACAAAATATAATGTATTTTCACGAATGTGATTGGTCAAAAGTCAGATTTGATTCCCATACTGAACGACACCTGGATAACGCGCTCGAACGGGGAACACGAAGGAGCCAACCTACCACTGCGTCAAGACGAGCCTCAAGAACGTCGTCAAGGACGATATCGTCACCGAGAAGCTAACCCATGCCGTTCTACGGGCCAACGGCATCATGATCCACACGCTCCAGCTGCTCAAGCTGTACCTGCTCCACTGTTGCGAGGAGGGCGACGAACTGCCCACGCTCGACAGACAGTTCGTGACCTCAGTCATGAAGGTGCTCTGCGAGTCGCCCTCCCAGGGCAGGCCTCCAAAACCCGAGACGAAGCACGTCAAGGGGACGCTCACGCCCTCCTAC
>JAASGK010000369.1:0-26729 GCA_023334195.1 Globisporangium emineosum
CATAGTTATTAAATTAGTACATGCTGGATATGAGGCACTCATGGGAAGGACAGACTCAACCAACTTGTTATCGTCGACAGCTTCAATAGAATAGCTGCTGATTATCCTTCGGCACACGCACACACACACTTGTTTTTTCTTTCGTTCGGCACGCACTTTGAAAATGCTTCACTAGCGTACGTACGCAAGCAAGCAAGTCGAACTACACTTGAGGTTGCTCAGCACTGGGTGCTGGGTACTTGGTACTGGACAACTCGGCAGTGGAGCGGACGGACGGCTTACGCCGCGAAGCAACTTGGCTCGAACTCGGTCACCAACTTCTTCACGTTGAGGCGGACGTCGCCGAAGACCAAGATGCAGTCGTTCGGGTTGATGACCTTGATGGCGTCGATCAGCTTGAAGCACTCTGGGGTGGCGCACATGAGCTTGAGCTGCGCTGGCGTCGGGTAGCCCGTTGGAGGGAGCATCTGCCAGCCTGAGGCATCCTGGCACACCGACAAGTTCGGATTGGTGGCGAGCGGTGCGAGCTTCGTGAATTCCGTGAACGCGCACTGCTTCGTCTCCTCCCAAGCAGAGACAGCGCCGAAAGCGCAGGCGGCGACAACGATGGCGGATTGGATCTTCATGGTCGAGGGAGGAGGGGAGTGGGGAATGGTGGAGCTTGACTTGTTTGAGACGTGGAGGAATCGAGAATGGACAACTTGCTTCTCGGACAAAATCCGCGGACCGAGGCTGGAGCTAGCGAGGCCACTTCTTTTACCCCCATTCTAGTCATGAGGCATATGAGAGCCTTACTGCTGTCCTGCAGCATACCAGTGGGTGGGTTGTGTGTGCTCTGAGTTGCAGTCCTCGTACAGACAGCCCAACAGTTGAGCACCGGACCTCACTTTCATCACTTTGGGTAGTGGACGAATCGCACGCATGTCCCAAGCACTTCAAGTGCGTGCAAGTGCTCGCCTCATATTTGATCTCCAGCGTTTGCTAGCTGCAGTGCGGCCGCGAGCGCTGTGTATATGTGGGTTACAGCCTGTCAGGGCCAGGATACCTCCATCGAAGGTGAACCCAGGCGATTGCATTCCATACCAGGACAGGGAAGGTTACATAGTATTGCCTCGTGGCTCGCCAACCTTCCGTTCTTCGAATTGGAGCCGGACTAGGAGTTCAAGATCTGAGTTGACGCTCTTGCGTTTTTCAGCAACCAGGTTGCAATTCGAAACAGCCGAAACCTCTGTTGCCAAGCGAACTTCGATTTCTTTCACCGAAGGCTTCAGCCTTGCCAGGGACACAAATTGGGATGACCTTCCGAACAAACCAGCTCAAGCAGATGCCTGTCCTGCCGCCATTGTGATCCTTGAACTGAATTGAACCCAGCGCGGCAACTCGTCTATGTCCAAGTGATCATGCTACATCGAGTGATTGCTCTGGGGTCGAAACCAGTTCAAGCTACTGCTGCTCGGAAGCAGACAGCTGCGTCTGCATCTCGGATTCGAAAGTAAGAAATCGAAAGCGCGCTGGATACGAGGACTGACTATGGAAATGCCGTCCACAGCCAACCAGCCAGTCGTTCTTGCTACAGTAGTAGGAGCGCTTGACAGCGAGTTGCAAGCGCTTTGGACAAATGGGTGCCTCAGCTGGCAAGGAAAGTACCTGCCACAAGTTGAAGTTCTCTCTGGTAAGTGGAATTCGCTTAAAAGATACCATCAATCCTGGACCTGGGTCCGAGGTCCTAGGTCCGGTGGCGAAGAACGTGATGGTGCGTTGATGGATGTTCTTCGAGGTCCTTCAGTACGGTACGTATGTACCTAGAAACGAGCAGACTCCTGCGTTCAGCAGCGAGTGTCTGTTCGTTTGTCGATGGCAGCAGCCTGGCTTGACAGCTGTGGATCTGCTCTTGACCTCGTGTTTCTCATAACTGAACATCTACGAACGACTAGCGACAAGGTTGCGGGTTTGTTTTCCTTGACTCGCTGCCAGAGTTCTGTAGTCGAAGCGAAAAGCCACACCACCACTTGAAGGAAAGACTCGAGAGACTGGCTGACGGTCTGCCTGCCGGCCTTTGACAAATCCAAACTCTCCAAGTTCAGCACTATCGAACAGGCTGGTACTAGCTCCATACTTAAGCACGAAAACAGTTTCTCCATCGGCACAGCCAATCAGTAGATGGAAAGGCAAATGCCCTTTGCCTATCAAATGTGTGTTTCATCGACTGTGAGTGAAAACAAATCCTCGCTCTGCTTGTTGAAATTGGTCGACCCAGGGTCTCCATGTACTCGGCCGCCGCTTGGAGCTTGCAGAGCCCAGCAACCAGCTGTGGGGCTGAGCAAAGTGCACAAAGCTGACTGCCATCCATCCATCCATCCATCACCGAGCCCCAGCAGCTTTCGAGTGATAATCACCGTGGCTAATTATGATTACCGCGACTGCGCTGCCTCCGCTTACTTACTGTATGACACTTGTAGAATTTAATAGTTGTTCCCGAAAAGGTTCTCTCTCTTCTGCGCGTGTGCTCACCAGTCCGCGGTCGCTCTGAGATACAGTACCATCAGTGGGGTGCAGCCACGTTGCGCTCTCTTGCTGCGTGTCAAGCCGTTACCACCAGTTGCAGGCAACTTCAACTTTTTGAGTCGCGGGCAAGTGTCATGCATGTTGTAGCGTATTGACCCAGGGAGGTTAGATTGGTCTCACTGTATAATGGCATGTGGGAGGATACAATCGCATGCTAGAGCTATTATAACAGCCTTGCCAATGAACTGCTTGCACCACACTCCCGCTCGCCAACGAAGATCCTGACTCCGCTCTATTGGACTGGAGCTTGCTGCAAAAAAGACTACAATCATAACTATGCAAAGGTTCTCATTGCCACACTTACAGCAATAACCGCGCTTCATTAGACAAGGCAACAAGGCGAATGAAGAAGCAACAACTATGTAGTGAGACCAAAGGACACATTTTCAAACGTTTTTGATATTTTATAATACGAGGGGGGCGACGCGCGCACTGAGGCAAACAGCCATCGACCGATCGATGCGCAGGCAGCAGAACAAGCGAAGCGCTCGTTATTTCAGCACTCGCTCCACTGTCAGTCGCTCGAAATTCGACCCTCAGGCGAGTCACGCGCGCACGCACGTTGCTTGGCTTCGTGGGTCTGGTACGCTTAAGCGAAGCAGATTGGCTCGAAGGTCTCGACGAGCTCCTTGACGTTGAAGCTCACGTCGCCGAAGACGAGCATGCAGTCGTCTGGCTTGGTGGCGTTCACGGCCGTGATGAGGGTGAAGCACTCTGGGGTCGCGCACATGAGCGTGTACTGCTCGGTGGTTGGCATGCCGACTGGTGGGAGCATCTGCCAGCCCGAGGCGTCCTGGCACGTGATGAGGTCCGGGTTGGCAGCAACTGGCGCAAGCTTGCTGAACGACGAGAACGGGCACGTGGTCGTGTGGTCGTAGGCGGCGACAGTGGCGACGGCGGCGGCGGCGAGGACGAGGGTGAACTGCATGGTTGAGAAGGTGGTGGGGAGTGTAGGGTGTGGTGGAGTCGGCGAATTGCGGAATGAGAGACTCGCTGGCGGGCGGGCGAGCTGCTGCTGCTGGGTGATCGCTCGGTCCTGTTGGTGCTGGTGAGCGTGGGGCTTTCTTCTTTCGGGGCTACTTTGCTCTCAGCAGTGCCCCCTTGCGCCGAACAATCCATCCCTCCGTCTCATCCCCCGAGCAGCTCAGCTCCGAGATCAAGATGTGATGTGAGGGCATCGGGCGTGTCGCACGCAGCTCAGAGGTGGTGGCAAAGTCGGGCGATTGTTGCACAGACTGATCGACTTGGCTGCCGTAAAGTCGACGATGCGTGTCAAGAGGCGAACGAGAAACGTGGGGCGGAAACGCAAAGGAGCCATTTTAGAAGTCGACACATGTTGTTGACTTAGTCGGATGTCACTCTTTGAGTCACGATCAAGATCTTCAGATCAGCTGTTGGTTGCTTTTCGTGTTTGGAGTCGATCGCCAAAGGATTCCCTTTCGAACTCCTTTCAAGTTTTTCGAAGAACCGCTCAGAGCGGCGATTCCGAAAGATCCTCCCCGGTTCGGTAGAAGCGTCTTCGATTCTGATCGAGTGGACCTCAGCAGTTGTCCCTTGTATCACTCAGGATTCTGAAGTGTGAAAACCTCAGAATCATTTGCAACGCAATAAGCAGCCCTGGGACTAACCGGTACACAAGCAAGTTTGGAAAAGCAAATGCCATGTCCGTTCAGTAACTCGCTGCAGCAAACTCGTTTCTGCGAAGACAAGAAGTGGCTTTGCTCGACAAAGCTCAAGTTGTCGCAGTCCGCAGGGAAACAAGCGTCGTGATGGCAGCGGCCCTCCATTCTGAACTCTTTCGTCGCGACGAGTTTGTGCATTGATGTGGACAAAGATGGCTTCATCGACGAGGTTTGTTTTGCCCGGGGGGCTCACAATCGGAGCCTCAGTGCCTGGTTCAGAACAGTGTTGCACAGCACAAAGGCGGAGCGTGGTAAACGGAGCTCCTCATCATTTGGACCTTCATCGATTCCGATGATTGGTCTCAAATGAGTAAACTATCATAACTCTGTATCTTGCGTAACTATTTTTAGATCTTGATTTAATTATGTTTTTCATTACAAATAACCTTTTTATTATCTAAAATAGACCAAATATTCGATAAGAGAGATGCAACCGTCCATTTGATTGATGTGCGAGCCCTGGTCGTCCTCACTCGTGAGTGTGTTGACACGAAGTGCACACAATTGCAATGACACTGTTTTTGGTCAGCAAAGCTGCCGAAATGACCGCGCTTTTGCTTGCTACAGTATCCTGTGAACTGATGTCCACCATCGCTTGTGTGCAACAACTTGGGACATGTCTGCTGCGCGCGTTGGCGGTGCAACTTCAGTCGCAGTGGGATGTTTATTCCGATCCCAGAGTGGATGCTCTTGTGCCTCCACGCCACGGATGACAGCAGGCGAGTCAGTCAAATCCATCAGCACCCTCCTCTTGCTTTTGTCATGTTGCGCCGCGCAAAATGCTTAGCATTGTGAATCCTCCGGGGACGCAAAGCGGACTGATCGATAGAAGCACCAGAGCTGACGAGTGTAATGCGGTGGGATGGCGGATACAGGATGCGAAGTCGGCAAAATGGGCCAAAGTGATCAAGCAGTGGAGGACGATTACAGAATGGGAAAAAAGAAAGAAGTGGTTGAGTCACCGTCATCGAAGTGAGTGGTCAAGCAAGCATGGTGATTGGCATCCATCCTTGTCTTTTATCCGATCTGTCATTGCTTTCATCTTCTTGGGACACTTCATTCGAGCGCGTGGTTGTGGAGCTACGAGAACCAATGGATGTCTTTGAAGGGGAGCTCGCAACACTGAGTCAATCAATGTCTTCCACATGCATCCGCTCGCCTCGTCTTCTTCTCCATTCAAACGCGTCGCGCTCGTCGCGTGAACCGAATGCGCTTGCGTCTGGTGAACGAAGAGCTACATGCGAAAGCTTTTTTCGGGGCTGTGGGGGTCCAGAGCTCCAAACAAGGTGAAGTGGCGAACTGATTGTTGTTGGTAGGTTTGTCCGCTGGGCACAGATCATTGGCGAGCTCAGCAGCACGAACATGCGTTTGACTTGGCTCTCCTTCTTTCAACTAGTGAAGCTTGCCGAGAATGTGTGCATTGGATTGACTCTTTTCGCGCCCACCTTGAGCTGGTGGTTTCAAGAGAGGGAATGCAGTTCTGATGGAACGTCGGAAAAAAATCCTCACAAGGCGATGAGCAAAACATCATGCGGTGGGTTCGCTTGACTTGGGATCTGTACAGTACTCGATCTCAGAAGCATCGAAGAAGCTCGATCAGCTGCGAAAGGGATCGTTCGGATACAGGCCGGGGTCTTTTCCTTTGCTGCGTCGTCTGGGTCTCACTCGGACCTCTTTCTCAAACGGCGGAAACACCACACAGGTAAAGGAGAATGGTTGACACCTGTCTCCGTTGCTACGCTGCCTCGCTGTGGAGACCGTCAGAGGCGATTTCAAGCTCTTTGTATTGGAGTCGTCCTCACAAAGGCAGCTCAAATGAGCTGCTTGGCAGGATCGAGATGCGGCTTGCTCTTCAACTTGAACGCCTTGACCTCACAGTGTGGGGCCTCTATTCTAGATTCAACAGTATTTTGGCGAGAGCGATCACTTTATAAGAACGATCGTAGCTCTTGTATCGAGAGTAAATTAATTGTTCTGTCTGTCACTGTGTATTTGTGTTACACAGTACACCACCCTTTATTAGAACGGTCGCTGCTCTTACAACGAGAGTTTGCACACTATTCTGTCTTCCTCGGTAGGCACTTTCGAAAAGGTGCTCCATCCTGTATAAGAGCGGTGACTGTTCTTATAAGTGAGTTATTCTCCACTATTCTGTCTCTCACAGTAGTACTCAAAGAGGGGGAACGGTCTCTCCAATGACGCTTTCTGGGATCTCGGTTTCGATCCAAATTAGCCAGTATTTTAGATTCCCACAGATACTATTTAACAAATGCAAAATACTGCGTTTTGGATACAAATTTCCATAAATTATCAGCTTTACACAACGAATTGTACGTTCCAAAGAAATTTTATTCCCACTCCTGGGCGGCTGTTGTTGTGTGCGGAGGGGGGAGCGAGCGAGAAGCCCGACCCCAAAGGCAGGAAGCAGCAAGAGAAACACGGAGAACGCCGTCGCTTTCTCTCTGTGTCTCTGTGTGAATACGCGAGTCTCTCGGCGTCCATCACTCCCTGCGCCCGCTCTCCATCCATCCATCAGACGGAAGGCGCGTGTGCTCACTCGGAATCTCTGTGCGTTCGCTTGTTCTCGATTGGTCGAACTGCGTGGAGGTTCGTTTCCATCAACACTCGTCGTCATCAACAAGAGCATCAGCAGGCTTTAGTCGCGCGCAGGAGAGAAGCAGCATAGCAGCAGGCTCGATGAGCGGCACGACGTCGTCCGCACTCTCCAGTTCAACTTCGAAAGCGGGGCCCAAGCCGCCGCCCAAACACTTTTGGTCGCCGTCCGAGGTCGCGGAGCTCACCGCCGCCGCTGTGGCCGCGATGCCGTCGTCCATCACGCAGGCCGCGAACCTCACGATCAACGCGAAGAAAACGTCGACCCACCGCAACGAGAACGGCGACATCGTGCACCACCACCAGTCGACGCACCGCGGCAACAACGCCACCCTCGTGACGTCCACGACCACGACGATCCACCACCACGGGCTCGGCTCGCTCAAGCCCACGACGACGACCACCACGACCACGTCGGTGCAGCAGCAGCAGTTCTCGATCCACGCGCACACGTCGACGCACAACCACTCGCATGGCCACCACCACCATCACCACCACCTGCCGCCGCCGGCGCTCGTCAATGCCGGCAGTAACCTGCTGCTCGCGAACGGTAGCGCGCTCGTGCCGTCGTCCACTGCCGCCGCCGCGGGGCTCGACCCAGCCGTGCTCGCGGCGAGCCACGCAAGTCTGGTGGCGTCGCCGAGCTTTCAGGGCGACCTGAACAAGATCGACATGGGGCTCAACTCGGACGACGCCGACGTGCAGCTGGAAGCCGCGAAGAAGCTGCGCGGGTTGCTCTCGTCCGAGCGCGACTTGCTCATTCGACAGGTATGTTAAGCTTCCCTTTTACTAGGCGTCCTCCCCACCGTGCTCTTTGTGTCAGGGTGTCGATATGTATCAGTCAGTCATCATTAACACTCCTGCCTGCCTCCCTGTCTTCGTATCTGGGTGTCATCACGCCTTCTTATATAATACAAAGATGCTGGATAAGAACTGGACGCCGCGACTGATCAAGTGGCTGCGTCTGCGCGACCGCCCGACGCTCCAAGTGGAAGCTTTGTGGGCGCTCACGAACATTGCGGCCGGCGCGACCGACAACACGAGCGTGCTCTTGCAGAACGGCGTGATCCCGACGCTCGTGTCGCTCTTGGACTCATCCAATGAAGAGGTACAGTGGACTTTCAACTTTGGTTCTGAAGTTTTCTTCACAACCAATTTCTAACCAACATTATATCATATTTAGGTCCTCGAGCAATCGGTGTGGGTGCTTGGCAACCTGGCGGGGGAAGGCTCGGCGACGAGAGACCTGGTGCTGAACGCCGGCGCTTTGCTCCCGCTGGTGAACAATCTGAAGAAGACGCCGGCCGACCGCCTGTCGTTGCTCCGCATTCTCACGTGGACGCTCAGCAACCTGTGCGACGGACAGCCTCGGCCAGTGTTTGACATCTCGATTATCCTGCCTTCCCTGGCAAAGGTGAGCCTTTCTATAACTACCATTTATCCTGTGGCTGGCAAGGTCTCGGCTGACAGTGAATGACTTTGTAGATGCTGACGAGCTCGGACACGGAGATCCTGAGTCACGTTTGCTGGGCTTTCTCGCACCTGTGCGATGGACCAAGTACGCACATCCAGTCGGTCGTGGACTCGGACGTGTGCTTCCGCTTGGTGGAGTTGCTGAGCCACTCGTCGTGGCGGGTCACGAAGCCCGCTTTGCGGGCGATTGGCAACATTGTGTGCGCGGAAGATGACCATGACTACACGCAGCACATCATCGAATGTGGCGCGGTGCCCTCGCTGCGCCGCCTGATCGCGCACTCGAACCGTGAAATTCAGAAAGAGGCTTGCTGGACGCTGTCGAACATCGCAGCTGGGACTGTGGACCAGATTCAGTGTGTGCTGGACTCTGGCTGCATTCCGTCGTTGATGGGGCTCGCGTCGTCCGACACGACGGACGCGGAAGTGAAGAGCGAGGCGTGCTGGGTGGTGCTGAATGCGACTTCGTGCGGCTCGGACAGTCAGATTGAGTACCTCGTGAACGAAGGGTGCATTCAGATCTTAGGGAATCTACTGGAAGAGACGAGCATGGTGATGATGGCGCTAGAAGGACTCGAGCGGATTTTACAGGTAGGCGAGCTGGAGGCGAAGCGAACAGATTCGCCGAACCCGTACGCGAGTCTGATGGCGACGGCGAATATAGAGACCCTGGTGACGCACAAGTCGGCGACCGTGGCGAAGCGCGCGTCTCGGATCTGGCAGCAACACTTTGTGACGTGCGCGATCTGCATGAACCCGTTCTCGAAGCACTCGAATGACACGTTCTTTTGCGACGAGTGTAAGTGTAATGTGTGTAAGAACTGCGACTGCACGGTGTTCCACCTCAAGTACCAGGAGAGTCTGTGGCAAGAAGAGACGGCGAAAGAGACGAGCGAGAAGCAGGCCAAGCAGGCGTCGAAGCGCAACAAGCGACAGAAGAAGCGGCAGCGCACAAAAGAGCGGAAAGCGGCGTTGCGCGGCGGTGTGCAGCAGCACAAGACTCCGCCAGGCAGCGGCGGCAGCAACAGGCAGAAAGGCTCGCGCTCGAACAACAAGAATGGTCAGGACAGCTCGTCTTCCGAGGAAGAGTCGGTCACGAACTCTCGAAGCGGGAGCCATCGGTCTCGAACCGGAGGCGACTCGGAGGATTCAGAGAATGACGTGGACGATGACGACGACGATGAGGAAGAAGAGGAAGAGGACGGCGCTGCCTCAGTCAACACTGCAGACGAAGACGACATGGAGGACGCGTACCTGGCGCTGGACGAAATGGTGAGCGCGAATGACAAGCTGGTGTCGTACCTGCTGGAGACAGGCTCAATCATGGCGCTGGCGGAGCGCTTGGACCAGGAGGACGACAGCATGTGGATCGTCGCCGAGAAAGATAGAACGGCTATCCACGCGTAAGAGAAGGATTTTGCGATTCGCTCTTCACGAGCAGGTGAGCGAAGGGAGACGAGATCTCAATCGACTGGTTTTGGCAACGCAGGATGGGATTTGACAGCTGGCTTGTGGAGAAAGAATAACGCTGTTGTTGTTTGGTAGTGCCGAGAGAACAGAGAAGAAGGACAAAGAGAAAGCAAGCGCCAACAAACACACATTGCACATAACGAACGTCGCAGCGACAAAATGAAAACACACCAGAGCAGTGCCGATTATGCAAAAGAGCGAGTGGGGATATGAAAAATGTTGTGAGCCTTCAGTGATAAAGGAAAGGAATGGAAACGAAGCCTGGTTTGTCCAAAGTTGCGAGCATTCTCTCTGTGATATCCTGGTATGACAGAGAGCCCCCTGTGGCAAGTTGCTGTGGGTATCCTGTGACCTTGTCGCTGATGCTTGGACACCTTTCATGCAGCCAGCTTGGGTACATTTTGACAACAGAAATGGGTTGACAATGCGCTTCTGTTTGACTTTATTGGAAAGATTTTACTTGTCCGAGGCATTCAAGAGAATGAGCCCACCATAAACAACACACACACAAGCCAGAAGAAATGGGAGAGTTTCAAATGGGACTCGTATTCAGACTTGTTACACGAGACGCATCCTACATTCTCCTATTGTTTTTTCAATTGCAGCAGAGCGAGCGATGGACGCCCAAGGCAGAAAGAAGATCAGACAGAGCTCCCTCCCACACACGCACGCCCCTCGGCTCTGCTGCTGTTTCTTCCTAATCTCTCAGTCCGCAGAGCTGACGTCTCTCTCAAGAGCTTCAGCTCTCTCTCTCTCTCGGTGTCTCGAGCAAGACCATTCGTCCAGTTGGGTTCGATTTGGACAGACAGACAGACACGCACGCCACAAGAGAGAGGAAACCCACAAGAAATAGTCAACTCTACTTCCCTCGATTCATTTAAGATAGCGAAATGGGAGCAAGGCTTGGTGCTTGACAATGGCTCGTCAGCGACACCAAAACTGCCTCGCTCTTGCCTTCTACTGTCCAACAGCCACGTCCGAGAAAAAAGCGCTTATTCGGTCTTCTTGCGGTACTGGCAGCCATCGGTAAGACGGGCCTTACCGCCGGTTGGCTGGCAGAGCATCACAGAGCACGAGCCGCACAACACAACGGTCTGCGCGTGGGAGAACACGGTGGTGCTGGAGGTGGACAAGGAATCACATAGAGGCATGTTCATTAGTGATGATGTTCAGGTGGTGACAATGCAGGTAGGTAGACAGTGAGAGACTTACATGTTGAAGCAGCCAGGGCACTTCACGTCCATGAAGTACGAGTTTGGGGTCTGTACCAAACGGCGAAGCTTGTGCTTCGAGGCTTCGTCAGAGGCGGATGGGTGGAGAAGGTCACGTGGCTGCAATAAGCACAAGTAAAAAAAGGAAAGCATATCGTTAGCATGCTGTACCCAGGGTGACACGATGTCATCACTCGGGTGGCTGTAAGGCTGGATGGTTGTGCTTGAGTGGTGCTGTATGGTGTGTGGGGAAGGCTGAGTTGTCACCACATCGCCTAACTTGCTGAAGCCTGTCGGTGGCGTCGAATACAGGAGCGAGCTCCTCGATGTTCGCTGGTCACCCCTCGCCTTGATCGCTAAATTGGCTGCTCAAACTCGCTCCCCGAGACGATCGCTACACCACTAAGCTGCTTCCTCACATCGTTGTGTTTGCTGTTGACCCTTAGCCATTGCCCGCTCGCTGCTTTCATTGGCGAAGCTTGCAGGGGGTTGGTTGACCTGAACCAACTGCCTTCATCTCCATCAAATCTTCCTCGACCTCCGCAGTTTCTGAGCCGACGCCGCTCGTGTTTCTTGCGCCACCAGCACACCGCACACCTCCACACACGCGACACACGCACGCTCACGCGTACCAGCCACACCCCTGCCATAGAGCACCATCAACGTACCATATTGTCCGAAATGAAGAGCGCTGTTCTAGATCCGTAGGAAGAAGACGAAGTGATTTCCCTTTATTCGCGAGTGGGTTTCCAGCGCCAGCAGTCAATATGAATGGTGGAGAAAAAGCGAACCGCCGAACCGACCCGGACCGGTCCGCTGAACCGTCTCGCACTGGTGTGGCCCACATTTCGATCTAAGTTCGCAGCTGTCACGCAATGCGAACTTTACTCGCCTGTACCAGCACAAAATTCCAAAACAAGGCGCTATAAATGTTAATTTACAAACATAGGCGAACATATTTGGTGATTTTACATAAAAGAGAACACTCGAAATTCCAAAACAAGGCGCTATAAATGCTAATTTACAAATTTAGGCGCAAATATTTTGTGCTTTTGCATTTCAAGTATTAAAAGCGAACGTGATGGACAACCTCTGTAAACCAAGGCTGACTTGACATTTGTATCGAATGTACGGTCGATTTTCCGCAATTGATGAGAACCGTACATTCAATACAAATGTCAAGTCAGCCTTGGTTTACAGAGGTTCCTCGGAAAAATTTTATGGAATGGCTCGCGAATAGAACGACCCAGATTTTATTCGAAAACCACTCTGATCAATGTCATTTGGTGAACCGTGCCATACATTTTCCAAGTCAAACGCAGATCGAACGATGTTGGTGAAATGGGGCGCAACGACGTAAGTACATATCCACACAACTAGTACAACAGCAGCACACAATGTACTCCTACTAGTACAACAACAGCACAATGTACGCCACGTGACGTACTCATTCCCGAGCTCCTTGGCCTTGGACGCGTTCTTGACGTTCTTCTTGTCGTCGCCGAGCATTGTCCAGCTTGGCTTCCAGCGTCTCTTGTTCTCCCTCCTCCGCAGCCTCCTTCTGCTCTCACTTGCGGGTAGTCTCGCAGCCTCCTCTACTCGCTCGTCATCGTCTCTGCTCGCCTTCCTGTCTTGAAATTGCTTGCTTTTGCGAGAACCAATCGAGTGGTGTTTATCTTCGGTGTGGTGCTTGTCTTTCGGTTTTGAAAAACACCTTTTTTCCGGTTTTCACTAATTATTCTATCGGAAAACCGGAAAATCCCGAAAGCCTCGAAACTTCTTTTGAAATGTTTTGGTTTTCCGATAGAATAATTAGTGAAAACCGGAAGAACCAGTTTTGTTTTTAGTGGGTTGGTGGTGTGGTGATTGACGTGGTTTTAGATCTCAATTTACCAATTTTCGTGGAACCGCGGGGTTACCACCAACGTCGTTCGGTGAGTCAAAATCTGCGTTTGACTTGGAAAATGTAAGGTACGGTTAACTGAAAGACATTGATCAGAGTGGTTTTTCATTGGAACATATAGAAGAAATGCATAGAGAAGAAATCGAGGGAAATACTCTAAATCTGAGGTTATGCTAAAATTTGGTTACAAATAATCTCAGGTTTTCGGATCACAAAATGCTTGTCGTTTTACGGATAATAGTGATAAAATCCTATTATTATTAGAAAAAGGGCAACCACCGCATAAAATAGTGACAAAATCCTTTTTTGCACGTAACCATGTGTAACCTCAAACAGCAGGCGAGCAAGTGGTTGCTCGCCGATAATTTTACATTTTCAAGCAGGCGAGAGGCAGCAAAGTGGCGCCATGAAGTTCCATTTTGACGACGACGACGACGACCAGCCTCTCGCGCATGTGAATGGAAACGCGCGCACTAATGGCCACGCAAATCCGTCTGCCATTGCTGCACTTCGCAAGCCACAGCACCACCGCAGCGGCGGACGCTTCCGCGCGCCGAGTACCGACTCGTCCACCGACTCGAGCGATGAAGACGCGCGCGACAACGAGGATGAAGACGACGAGACCCGCGCGCTGGGTTTGACGCTGTCGTCAATGGGCATCTCGCTGCTGAGCAACAAGTCTCGACAAGGTGGGGCTGGTGATGTTTGCCAGGTTGCTTCATTGTTGAACATGGTAGATTGATTTGACTGTGGGCACGTATGTGTGGTGTGCTTTGTTCTTATTTCAATAGAGCTGCTGCATCACGTGGAGCGCACATGCGAGGTCAAGGCTGTGAACGCGGTCAACTCGAGCCCGGCGTACCAACTGCTCTGCGAGACGCTGCAGAAAGCACGCGCAGAGGCCGAAGCGAAATTGAGACGCGTCGACGCCACGCAGAATGACGACGCGGTCTTCCAGTCGATTCTTCGCAAGGTATGACGCGCATGTTTGCTTGTATGATTGTATTCGGTTGGGATTGCTGTTGTTTTTACTCACACACTCTGTGATGTTCGTCTACCACTGTAGAATATCGAGGTGGAATCGCTGTCTTCTCGAACGCTTTCGCAGCAACGCGGACGCGACCGGTCTGTGCTGAATGAGATCGAGCAGGAGCTGATCCAATACCAGCAAGCGCTCGCGGAGGAGACCAAGGTGCAGGCAGAGGCCCGCGAGCGAGAGGAGGCTGCGAGACGGAGAGAGGAAGAGGCGCGTGAAAAGGTTGGAATTCAAGCTTTGGTGGTCATCTTATGTACATTTTGGCTAATGCGATGGTGCCTTCATTTGTGTAGAGATTGCAAGATGAGAAGGAGCGAGCAGCTGCTCAGAAGGCCAAGGACGCTGCTCTGCAAGCTGCCGAGACGAGACGCAAGGAAGACGATGCGAAACAGAAACAAGAAGCAGACGCGAAAAAGAAACAGGACGACGAGCAGAAGCAGCACCAGCTCAAGGCCAAGAAGGACGCGGATCTTGCAGCGAAGCAGTACTTGAAGGATGCACAGGCTCGAATCGACCGATTGAATGCGATCCAAGAGCACTCCAAGCAGATTCTGGACAACCCCGATCCTACGATCAAGAGAATTCGAGTGGACATCAGGATCCAGGTGGGTGGCGTTCGTTTGCTTGCTACAGAAAATTGTCGATTTGCACTCACATGTTTGATGTTGTGGTTTTATGATTGTGATCCATTCAGGCTGGTGCTTGCAACCAAATTTCTGCTGCTCCGTCAGCGATCAGAGGTGTCGTCGACAAGATCCACAAGCTACTTCAGGTATGTCCACGCTCGTGGGACTTCTGGTGATGGAACCGAGTGTGTCGAAGTGACTTATTTGATGCCATTTTCAGACTGCGAAATCGTCCGGCGAAGCTTACTTCAACTATGCGATGGACTTGGTGGCTACGAACCTAGCCAAGCAAGCGCGTGTGGTCTTGGACTACAAGTAAGTGACAGCTCAATTTGTGTGCTTCTTTATTAGAGCCATTGCGATCGTGTGCTTACTCTGGGTTCTTCTTCTTGCTGCTCCTAGGTCATGTTATCCTGTCGCACACGTGATCATGATGTCCTGCGTGCGCACCCCGGAGCTGACCGACATCATTCTGGCATACTTCCACAAGTTGTGCGTATTCACCATCCCGAAGAACCCGACCAAGAAGGCTGACCAAAGCATTGCAGAGTACAAGATAGCGCTTGGCTTTGAGAAATCTGTCAGCGAGACGTCCGACCCAGATGGACTCGAGCACATCACCGTGTATTCGAAGCGCATGACGATGATTGTCGCCGTGCTCGCCGCAGTGATGCAGACTGCGCCATATGACAACAGTCCACAGCCTGCCGGTCTGAGCATCGGCGATTGCTGGGTGTGGATGGCGAGACTGGTGAACGAAACACCCCACCTCATGACGGGGTCGCTTTTGCTCACGATGCTCGAAGTCGCTGGCTTTGAGCTGCTGCGCCACTACAAGAACCAGTTCCACAAGCTCCTCGTCTTGATCTCGCGAGAAGTGTGTCCCCACCTCAGCAAGGACGCGAAAACCGGCGCTGCAAATGCTGCGGGTCAACTCGAGATCTTCGTGAGCCAGTACCAGGCGAACGGATGCCGATTGAACGAGCCGGATGGTCGCAAGCTGGAAGAAACAAAGCTTACCGCTGCAGATGAAGAGAAGTCCGAACACGACAACAGCAGCGGTGGATATGGAGGTGGTGGTGGCGGCCGAGGGTACAATAATGGCGGCGGTCGCGGTCGTGGACGTGGTCGCGGCAGAGGACGTTGATGATCGATCGATTGCATGCTTTGCACTGCAAACCTGCAAAGTTTGCAGTGTGGCTCCATGCAAAGATAGAATGTAATTAGTGGATCTCAATCATGGGCCAATTCAAATCAAATCAAGCGCTTTCAATCTTGTTGAGTCTTGTATTTTCTTTCTGATGAGCTCAATTAAACGAGCCGGTTGGTCTACAAACATTTACGAACGTGGCAAAGCACGGATTCGGTACAGCTTCTTACTTGCTTCCGAGAGTTGGCATGACGGTGCCGTACTGGGTCTTCTCGTTGTATTCCCACTGGGCAGTCACGGTCTTGATCTGCGTGTAGAAGTTGATGCCAGACTTGCCGTAGAAGTTGATGTCACCACGGATCGACGCGCGCGAGCCAGTGAACGAGAACATTGGGAGCGGCACTGGGATTGGCACGTTGATGCCGACCTGGCCGACGTCGATCTCGTGCTGGAACTTGCGCGCAGCCGCTCCCGACGATGTGAAGATCGAGGTTCCGTTGCCGTATGGGTTGTTGTTAACCAGCTCAATGGCTTCTTCCAAAGTGTCAACCGACGTGCAGACCAGCACTGGGCCGAAGATCTCTTCGGCGTACGCGATGTTGTCAGTGCTGACATTGTTCAACACGGTTGGGCCGACGAAGTTGCCGTTCGGGTACTTGGCGACCTTCACGTTGCGTCCGTCCAACAAGCACTCAGCACCCTGGTCAATACCAGACTGGATAAGGCGCTCCACACGTTCCTTGGCCTCCTTGGTGATCAATGGCCCGACGTCAGTGCCCGCCTCAAGTCCACCGTTCACCTTGAACTCCTTCGCCTTCTCAACGATGTCGTGCACCCTATTCATTCAAAACATGATGACATTGGTGAGCAATCTGATGCATTCGTAGACCATAGAGCGATGCAAGGACTTACCATTCCTTGGTCTTGCCAACAAACACGACAACCGAAAGAGCCATGCAACGCTGACCAGCAGCTCCGAAGGCAGCACCAGCAAGGGCACCGATGGCCTGGGCCTTGTCGCAATCTGGCAGGATCACGGCGTGGTTCTTCGCGCCGAGGTTAGCCTGCACACGCTTGCCGTTGGCGCTACCACGGGCGTGAATGTATTCACCAGCCTGGTTGCCACCGACGAACGAGATCGCCTTCACTTCAGGAGCATCACAGATGTAGTTGACAGCATCGTGGGCACCGTGAATGATGTTCAACACACCGTCAGGGAGGCCAGCTTCCTGGGCCAAACGGGCCAAGATCTGTAATGTCACAAAAACAATCAATGTTAGCACCGCTTCAGACACAGTCACTCCTGTAGCATAGTCTGGCACGTACCATGGCAGCACCAGGGTCCTTCTCCGATGGCTTCAGGATGTAGGTATTACCAGCGACGATGCCGACTGGGAACATCCACAATGGGATCATGGCTGGGAAATTGAATGGACAGATACCAGCGCACACACCGAGTGGCTGCTTGTACGAGTACGTGTCCAGTGAGTTGGCCAAGTTCTCCGAGGTTTCACCCATCATCAGCGTCGCGGCACCACACGTGTGCTCCACGACCTCTGTTAAACATAGCAAGTTGATACAAGTCAGCGATAGCTCACAGAGCTCAATATCTCAGAACAGCACGGGGCACTCACCAAGCCCGCGGAAGATGTCACCACGAGCGTCCGCCAGAGTCTTGCCCTGCTCGTGCGTGATCGAGTGGGCGAGCTCCTCCGTGTGCTCACGGATCAGGTGCTGGAACTTGAGCATGACGCGCTGGCGGTGCTGCACGCCGACATTGCGCCAGGTCTTGTACGCCTCCGCGGCAGCGTCCGTCGCTTGTTGCATCTATATACACACAGACATAAGAAAAGTCAACGCTTAGGATCACTTGCTATTCATAGCAGCCATTGCAAAGTGCAGTCTCTCTTCGTACCTCTTCCTTGGTGGCCTGTGGCACCTTGAAGATCACTTCGTTCGTCGCTGGGTTGCGCAAGTCGATCCACTTGTCCGTCTTGGACTGCACGAACTTGCCGTTGATGAACAGCGGCACCTTCTCCTATAGAGCATACACCAACACACAGAGACCTCATCAGCACCATGCCATATCCTCTATATCGCTGCTCTCTGTCCACCCAGCACAGCAGGGCAGAGCAAAAACGTACCGCCGTGGCGGAGGAGAACGCGCGCGCGATCGTGAGGCGCTGGTGCTGCGTGCGCGCGGCGTTGAACGAGGCGCGACGGAGCATTGCTGATGGATGGATGGATGGATGGGATATCAGGCGGAGACGGGTGGAGGAAGCGAGCGGATGCGAGCGAATCGGCGAGTGGGTGCGCTGATGCACGTCGCCTGAGAATTGGGACCAAAATGGGAGGGGTCTTCATTCCGAGGCTTCTGATGCCGCTCGCACCGCGCAACTTCAATCGATAAAACCTCGAAAAGCTATGGATCAACTGGATTTAATGATGTTTCGGATAATGATCTCTTTGATTTAGTGACCTGCTAGATGTTGAAAGAGATGAAAGGAAAGGAAGTTGAGGCGGCTGGGGACGCGCCTTGAATGACACTAAAGTGAGGTGAAACGCAAATCAACGAACGATTAAACCTTGATGGTGCAAACAAACAGAGCCTGCACTAAGTACGACTACTGGCCAATCGTTTAAAGTACGGTTTCCATTACATCGCCAAAATTACTGTATGTTTTGTGCTAATTCCGAAATTAGATCGCACACCGAAGCACGGATAAAATACGAACTCAAGCAATTTGCGCAGGTGCCTGTTGGGGAAATTGTATAAAAATCCACCCACATGTCGTGGAAACAAATATACAACTCGTTTTGGACAAGTCACACAATTTTCGGTTTGTCGGCCGAGAGGAAGAAGTTGCTGCTTGTTCGGTCGCTAATCGCTGCGAAACAGAAGAACTGTCCAAACCCAAGTACGAGCCAGAAGCACGCAAGATGGAGAGAATCCAGCAGTAGGGATTGCTCCACTCTCTCTCTCACTGTCGTAATTCCAAGCAACGTGGGAAAACTACTGGCAAAAAGACTCAACAATTTTTTCTGCTCAAAAGACAACTCAGCGTCCACCAAAACAGAAATGCTGCGACACAGATGTGAATCTATTGGCGTTGCATCCCTCAGATGGCAGGCAACATAAAAGCTTTTCAGCCAGACGACATCAAGCAATTATCCATTCGCAGACGAACTCGCTCGTTCAAAAATGCACGGCTTTCGATGAAATCAATCGAATGATTCAGACAGAAAGATACAGAAAGAAGCTTTTAGTCGATGGAAATGGCAGTCGACGAAGCTCATCGCAGTTAATACAAGTACTACTTGGGATAGCAGAAGAATGCCATATTGTAAATCAATCGAAAGCGTCCATTTGATTATTATTGGAGGCTCGCGCTTCTTGGCGCCAACCTCCAAACCGGATATCTGCGCAAGGAGTCAGATCACGAGTATCTCCACCAAAAAGAGGATTTTTTATTGTAAATTCATAAGAGGTACCAAAACCGAAAAAACGTTAAAAATAAAACAAGCTTCCACATCTCGTACACTTCCTGAAATGGTACAAGTTTGATTGCAACCTACAAAAATGTCTGAACAGCTCCGGATCGGCCAGTCGGAAATTCCAGGTCGTCTTGTCGAACTTGACGCTGACACAACGGCAACATGTTACTCACTGGCGTGCTTGCTTGTCTTCCATTCTTCCATCGATCCCTCGTCCTCGTCCGTCGTGGGTTTCCGCCAGCAAGGGCTCCTCTATCTCATCCAGTTGGTTCTCGCTCACTCGCTCCTCTCATTTTCCAATTCGCCAAGTGAGCTCCTCGGAACCAGCATTGCCTCTCGCATCTGCTTTTCCAACGTGCTTTGTGTGACGAATTATCAGCGTTTCCCTCTAAGTGACCAGTTGACAGTTGTCACTCACTTCCACACACAGAAATATGCAGATCATCGCGCCTCGCTTCCTCTCGGTCGCGGTGCTCGCGCTCGCGAGCGCGATCAGCTACGCGGATGCGTTCAACGTGGTCATGCACGGCATCAACTACAACTCGCGCATCGGTCCGGACTGGGCGCCAAAGGCGCAGAAATGCAAAACCGACGCGCAGATCGAGCAAGACATGTACACGATCAAGAAGATGAGCGACAGCGTGCGCATCTACAGTCTTGTGGACTGCGAGCAGGGTCTGCCAGTCGCCAAGGCGGCGAAGAAAGCGGGACTCAAGTTGGCTCTCGGCATCTGGACCACCGCGTCGTCCGCTGACATGGACAAGGAGATTGAACAACTCAACAACATGATCAACGCTGGGTACGTGGGCGACAACATCTCGGGCTTCCACGTCGGCAGTGAAGCGATCTACCGCAAGGACTACTCAATCGACACCGCGATCGGCTACTTGAACCGCGTGCGTGACTACCTGCACGGCCGCAACATTTGGATCCCGATGACTGTCGCCGACGTCGTGGACTCGTACACGCAGTACCCGCAGCTGATCGACGCCGTGGACTACATCTCGATCAACCAGTTCTCGTTCTGGGAGCGTGCCGACATCTCGGAGGGCGTCCCGACTATGCTCGACCGCATCAAGCAGCTGCGCATCACCGCTGCCACCAAGGGCAAGAAGATCGTGATCGGAGAGACGGGCTGGAGCTCGCAGGGCTCGGACCCGACCAAGGCGAGCATTGCATCCCCAGAGAACCAGGCGCGCTACTTCAAGGACTTTTACCAGATGGCCACATCCCACGGCTTTGACTACTACTGGTTCATGGCGTTCGACTCGCTCTGGCGCGTGCAGAATGGCGACCACGAGATCGAGGGCTACTTCGGCGTGTACAAGGAGGACCAGACCATGAAGACCAACTTCAACTCGCTCACGATCACCGCGCGCGACCCGAAGCAGGTTCGCAGCGTCGGCTCCCAGCTCCTGCTCACGCAGAACGACCGCGCTCTCAGCATGATCTCGGACGCGAGCGCCACGGACTGGCTCACGGCGGAACAGCAGACCTGGTACTACGACAAGGCCACGAGCACGCTCCGCTCGAAGGGTAACGACCGCTGCCTGGACACGTACCAGCCATACGACGGCGGCGACGTGCGCCTCTACGCGTGCATCGACAACGAGAAGAACCAAAAGTGGAACTACGACGCGAGCACGGGCCGCCTGAACCACGGCACGTACACGGCGTTCTGTTTGGACACGGACCCGTCGCAGAACAACAAGCTCCAGATCTACGGCTGCTCGACCGGCAACAAGAACCAGCAGTGGGTGTTGGAGACCCCAGGCCAAGGCGCGTCGTCCCCATCGCCAAGCGTGACACCATCTCCAACTGTGACGCCAGCGCCAGCCCCAGAGACCCCAGCGCCGGTGTCGGACGGCTCGGTGCGCTTCTTCACGAAGGAGTCGGCCTCGAAGCAGTACGTGCAGCTCGTGCGTGTCGGCGAAGAGGTCGGTCTCGGCTACGGCGTGCAGGGCGTCGCGAACTCCGAGTGGTGGTACAACCCGAGCACCAAGCTCGTGCAGTCAAAGGACTCCAACTACTGCCTGGATGCGTACGAGCGCTGGGACGGCGGCCGCGTCCACGTGTGGGCGTGTAACGCGAACGAGCCGAACCAGCAGTGGTCGCTCGACACGTCCACGGGCCAGCTCAAGCACCTCACGCACACCGGCTTCTGCCTGGATGCCGACCAGTCCTCCGGGAAGGTCTCGCTCTACGGGTGCCACCTGAGCAACAACAACCAGGTCTGGCGCAAGGTGTCGAACGTGGCCAAGGGCGTGGTCATCGGCAGCGCGACCGCGAGCGACGCGGTGCTGGAGCCGACGGCACAGGACACGATCGTGGGACGGGCGGCGAGCAACAGCGACGGCCAGCAGTGGTTCTGGGACGCCGCGGCCAAGCGCTTCCTGTCCAAGTGGCGCAACGAGTGCCTCGACGCGTACGAGGGCTGGGAAGGCGGCCGCGTGCACACCTACGCGTGCATCGACGGCGAGGCGAACCAGAACTGGACCTACGACTCGGCCAAGGACGCGGTCAAGCACGCCAAGCACACGGGCTTCTGCCTCGCGTTCAATAACATGAGCGACAAGCTCTTGCAGCTCAAGGCCTGCCGCGACGACGACGCCACCCAGCGCATCCGCGTCACCGCCGCCTAGGCGCCGATCTTTTTGAGGAGCTCCTAGATTTCCAAGAGCTCGAACAAACTCCGAGAGCTCCATAATCACCAGGAGCTCAATAGATGCACCACATCCACACACATTAGAATACCAGCTGGAATGAGAAGAGTTTTGCTAAATCAACTAAGAAATGTGGCTCTTCATTCAGATTCAAAGCCACCAAAGGTTTTTTATCATGAGATGCAGCTCTCTCGTGGCGATGTGTGTAAGCGTCTATTACAAAATGGGTTTCTTGCTCACGTCCACAGATAGATCTCCTATTACTTGTCCTCTTCTTCGTCCTCATCGTCTTCTTCAACATCGTCCCCATCGGCATCTTCAAGAGGAGCAAGCACGCCGAGACTCTCCAAGTCGCTTCGGTACTTGGCGATCTCCTCCGAGTAGCGCTCGCCGTGGCGGATGTGGCGGATGCGCAGGCCCAGGTTGAGCCCCCACGCAGACTGCGGGAACGGCGCTTCGCTGGGCACAACGAAGCCGCTGTCTATGCCCGCGCAGCTCCCGTGCAGCGACGCGTACGTCTTAAACGACTCAAGGAGCACCTCGCGCCAGTACTCGTCCTGGAACGGAGAGAGCCCCTGCTCGGACTTGGGTCGGTGCCGCTTCTGGTTCGCCATGCGGCCCTCTTTCGTCTGGAACGGCAGCAGACCGGCGTCGCGCTGGTTGTAGCGGTACAGCCAGTCGCCCAGCTTGAAGTCGCGCGCCGCCTCGGGCCAGCGCGGGTCGTCGCTCGGGATCACAAAGTCGCGCTGCACCTCGAGGTCCGAACCGTGGATCTGCTTGAAGATGTCGAGGTACGGCTTCACGACCTCGCGGTTCGTCGTCTCGATCGACTGGTTCAGGCGCCACACGAAGCCCAGCTCCACCAGCCGCTCGCGGTGCTCCTCCACCTGTTCGGCGTGCTGCTTGCGACTGCGGATGTTGCGGATGATGTGGCCCAGCTTGATTCCCCACGAGCGCTTGGGCCACACATCGTCCGACGGCACGACGAAGCCCTGCGGTACGTTGCAGTCACCGTACTGCTGCGAGTACACTTCGAGTGCCGGGAGCACTTTCTGCACGAACGCGCTCTCGATGACGTTGAACGAGAAGCCCATGGCGTCCAGGTGCTCCAGCTCGTCCACGACGTCTGGCGAGTTGCGGCCGCCGCGACGCAGCAGCGACACCTGCTTGCCCAGACGGTACCCCCAGGTCTCTTCGGGCCACGTCGCGTCGTTCATTGGCACCTGGAACATCTGCGGCACGTCGCAGTGCTCGTGGATCTCGTGGAACCGCTTGAGCGCGGGCAGCAGCTGCTTGGACCACCTCCCAAAGAGCACCTCCCATTTGTACCCGAGTTCCTTCAGGTGCATCTTGTCGTTGTTGAACACGTCGCCAAAGAGCCCGTTGGCGCTGATGTTCTCCACAATGTACCCGAGGTGCATCCCCCACGTGTTCTCAGCCCACGGGTGCTCGCTCAGGATCACAAAGTCTGCGCAGATGTCCGTGTGGCCGTACACTTGAGCGAACGTCTCGAGCGACGGCAGCACGCGCTCTCTCCACACGCTACTGGAGAGATCCGCGTTGAAAAAGTCGAGCTGCTCGAGGTCCGCCTGGTGGGTCGCTGGGAGCTCGTCCTCGGTCTCTTCGCGGATCAGCGCGACCATGCGTCCGAGGCGGTACCCCCAAGTCTTCTCCGGCCATCGCGAGTCGTCAGTCGGCACGACAAACTTCTCAGGGACGTCGCTGTGCCCAAAGATCTCGCGGAACGTCACCAGCGACGGCAGCAAGTACACCTTCCGCTTCCACTCCATCTCGCTCCACATGAATCCGAGCTTGTTGAGCTCGTCGATCTGCTCCGACAACAGCGTGCGCTCTTTCTCTCTTCGCAGCAATTGGCAGTGGCTGCCGAGCTTGAATCCCCAGGTCGATCGCGGCCATCGCTCGTCGTTCGTCGGCACTTCGAACGCCTGGCGCACAAACAAGTGTCCTTCCAACTCCACGTACGCGTTCAGCGCCGGGATAATCTGCTGCTTCCAGACATACGTGCGCCAGTCTTCATAGGGAAAGCCAATGCCCTTCAGCACCGAGCGCTTGTACTCGCCGCATCGGCCTCGCGTGAACAGCCGGAGACGCTTGCCCAGGTCCATGCCCCAGGTGTCCTTCGGCCACTGCGGCTTGCCTTCCTCATCGACCTCGGCGTGCTGGTACTCGCCCGTCTTTGGTGTGGGTACAACGAACTCATTCGGCACCGAGAAGTGACCCTCGCGCTGGTAGTACGTCTGCAGCGCGCGCAGGAAGAGCTCGTCCTTGGACGACTTTGGCGTGATCGCAGTCGCGCAGAACCCGCGCTGCTGCTGCTGGCTGGTGCTGCGGGGTTGCAACGATACGCGGTGCACTTGCAGCACTGAGCCACTGGCACGGTGGCCAGGCTGGTACGGAGGCTGCACACGCAGAGTTTCGCTCGCGCAGAGCGCGCGGCGCTGACGTCCGAGCGTGCCCAGGATGCGCTTCATTGTTTGGTGGAGATCGCTGGGTAAAAATGTATCGGAACCAATCACCAGGTTTTCATCTGAAGAAGGAGCAGGTTTGGTGTTTTTGACGTTTGACATGCTGTCGAAAAATCATTTTATGACATGATGATGTCATGTGTGTCTAAAACATTCTATGTTCGTATCAAATTGTTATACACCTGTTATTAACAAAATCAAGGTGCCTCCTTGAATTTGTTAATACCTCGAATGTATCACTATCGAAATTGGTTATTGTTGCAAAATGTGGAACACGCGTGGCAAACGATAGTTTGTTCAAGTAAAGTTTGTTTCGCTTTTTGCAAAAACCGACTGTCGTTTTTTCTTGGAGAGTTTCAAAATGTAGAACATAATCTTCTCTCGTAAATATTGCCGAAGATTATAAAAACGTGTTTCAAATTTTGCAACCCGAATTAACCGGAAATGTACTAAGATACCGGTATAACGGTAAAAGTATCGGTGCATCCTTCATAATCTGAAACTAAATATCGGGACGAATAATCGAACCGACCCTGCACTCCCTGTGCTTTGCCCCCTCACTGCTAGTCTGTACATCGTGGGAGGACAACCAGTTCAATGCACACCAACACTTTGAGCATTGACCCCAAAGGTAAGTCTCAAAGAGATGACCATGGACATCCTCCGATCTTTATCTTTTGGATAGAAAATCGCTTCGACATAAATTTCGAAGCTCGAGGATCTGCTCCACGATCTTGATAGGTCCAGCACTGCAGCGCTACTCCAGTCACGGTTGGTTGTGCAAACACTTTTGGCAAACAAAGGGTGCAGAGAGAAAGTCTCCTTGCTTGCACATGCAACTCTACGGTACACTGAACATTGCACACTGCTTGCAGTGGGTTTACTCGCTCGTAAGCAATCGCTGAGCAACAAACCTCCAACCCAGCTGTGTCCCTGCTCACCGAGTGGCGAGTGACCTGATCGCATCGCCAATTTACAACTTACTGTTGTACGTTGTGAGCGGATGGACGAATTTTGGACGTTGAAGTCGACCTCAACAAACCATCACGGCTCCCGACGATTTCCTTTCCTCGCCAACCGTTCGTTGGGTAGAAAAGCGTGTCAAAGTCGTTACGTGTAACGTACAGTACATATGTAAACGGTACGTTGGTCAAACGAACGAGTCCATTTGGCGCAGCTCGCGACGGAGAGTTCCAGTTCGTGTGGCTCCAGTCTCCACCAATAATGATTACCAATAATGATTGGTTCTGTTTCCGCTGGTGACACTTTGGTTGTCATTGACAAAAGAGTACAGTACCTCCCATTTAAGTTAAGCCCACGTGACGATAATTCTCACTCAGAGTTTTTGAAGGTTCGATGAGACGCACGACGCAGTTCACACCCGCCTGCACACCGTAACACATCGTTTGCATCAAGACACCGCGTGCGTACTGTAATTTGCGTGAGCACAATTAATTTGGTTGAGTAGGTTCATGTCATCGTGATGATTTTTGTTGCAATATGCTAAGCAAATCAAAGCAGACAGCGAATCTCTTCCGAGATTCGAGCAAATCAAACCCAATAAAATTTACTTAAGCGGGTACTTTTCGTGCTCCACCAGTGGCTGCCCATCCGCCTCGCCCTTCCACCGGTTTCGCTGAACAGAGCATCAGATTCATCGACAAGTCCTGGATGGCTGTCAAAGACCCGCCGCTCCCACTTTCTCGCCTCTCGTGGTCTCAAATCCCACGCTTTCGATCCGTTCGCTCCTGTTTCGTCCCCAAGGACGTTGAACCTGGAACCACCAGCGAGCAGCACCGTACAGCGATGAGGAGACACATCATCACCAAAGCCCCGGCTTTGAGCACCACAGATTGTGCATTTGGCTTCTTTCGTTCCCAAGGAGGATTTGAGGAAGAGCTTGCAACCAGTGGTGCAACCTGGATCCCTGGGCGTGATCTGATACACAATCACCTTACCCATCAAACCCCACTTTCGGTCTCTCACTGCAAGCAACACGGAGCGAGCGTCACGTGACGATCGGTGCCAATGATAGGAAGCGCGTGAAGCTGCCGATCAACGCACGATTGCCTTTCATTTCCGAATCTTCCTTCCAGCGCCGAGCACCTCAGCCCGCCTGCACGAAGACAAATGGTGTCCCTGCGACTCGCTGCCCACGTCGCGCTCGTCGCGAGCCTGGTCGTCGCTGGCGCCGACCTTTCTCAAGCAAGATCCTTGCGCTCCGAAGCCACCGAGTGTGTCCCCCTCGGAGGCACGGCCACCGCCTGGGATGCTGTCGTCAAGTGCACGGGCTACTACGCTGGCTTCGTCAACTCGGACACGCGCATCACCGAAGGCTCCACGTCCGTCAAGGTCA
>JAASGK010000370.1:0-26649 GCA_023334195.1 Globisporangium emineosum
CCCCCCCCCCCCCCCCCCAGAGTAGAGTCATCCACAAAACCGGAGTTCTGTTCCGCCACGTTCGTCCCTGCTCTCAGCCGCAGTCCTTTGATTGCCGTTCTTTGTCTTACTGCAATGGGCAATGACTCTGCTGCGAGTAGAAATAGAAGAGGTACAAGCGGGCTGCTCTGACGTATTCTTCGCGTGACTGGAATATGCTCTCCCATATCTCCAATGACGCTTAATGTCGCTATAGTGTATGCGTGGAGTGCCTTCATCACTCTCACGTATTCGCCACTGAAGCCGAACTTACGCAGCATCTTATCCAGAAAGTCTCACTCCAGCGAGTCGTAAGCTTTGGCGAGGTCCAAAAGCACTATGATGCTTGCAAGGTCCAGCTGTTTATCGTGGTTTTCGTGCTGATGTTGTAGTTCCGCCAACATCCTGTTGATACTGTCCTCTATCTGCCTCTCCCTAGTGAACCCATTTTTGGTCCTCGCTGATCAGGTTTGGCAGGAGGTTCGTGAGTCGGCTCGCAAAGTTCTTTACAAAACGCTTGTTGGCGGAAGGCAGAAGTGACATGGGGCGATAGTTCATCGTATTCTTCAAGTACCCCGCCTTGCGCGAAACGATGACGATGGTGGTTGCGAAACATTTAGAGAGCTGAAGCGTCTCTAGGAATGGGTTGAGTTCCATGAGCAGGTAAGGCGCCAGTTCCTCTCGAAAGTCATAGTAAAAATCGTTTTCGATCCTGTCACTGCCTGGGAATTGTCTATATGCATGCTCGCTACTGCTGCCTCGAGTTCGTCGGCTTTCAGTGCGCTCAGGGGAGAGACGTTCTCCTTCTCACCGGGCTTTGGATCGGTGCCAAAAGAGCAGAGCTCGTGGATAGCCGCCACGCCATTTTGTGATGTGTCGACTGCACGGGCGACCAGCCGTTCGCCATTGAGTCTGCGACTGTCCGTCCTTTGTCCACTTGTGAGGGGGGCAGCTCGAGTGATTGTCGAGTCAAAGCGGTTTGCCTGCCTACACGAAATCCTCTTGGAGAAGTGTTTGAAGCCAGTCCCTCCGTTGAGCAGAAGATGGGATAATTTATTCCGCTGCTTTGCTAGCGATGCTTGCCTCAGGCCCTCCACTTCCTCCGGGTTCACTCCAGCGAATCTCCTCACATCACCGCAGTGCTTTCTCTTCCGTTCTCTCTTTGCTTGCGTGGACACCTCGCTTCACTTTTCGTTGAGGACCCTTCTCAGTTCTCCGAGAAGCCGATCAAAGTTCGCCGCTCCACTGTCGAGGTTTCTATACTTCTTGATCATTCCCATCACCGGAATCCGCAACGTGTCCGGTAACTCTTTCTGCACCCTTCGCGAGGGTGGGTAGAGATTGGTATTTTGCTGTCGTGACTGCGTAGTCCTTCCAAGTCCCACTTCACCACATACTCTTTGTGATCGGAGTAGTTGACCGGGTCTCTGGCTTCTCGGTCGTTTACTGAGTCCAAGTCCTTCTACGAGATGTAGAATCGATCGAGTGTACTGCCGTGCTCCGCTGTGCCGAATGTAAAGCACCGTTCTCTGTATGCTTCTGCGTCATCTCTGGACATGTTAGTGCTGTGCAGAGGTGACAGTGTGTCATAGAGTCGGAGCTGCTGCAATGAGTCCTCCAATTCTGTGTTCTCCGAAGCCGGGGTGTCTCTCTTGCGGGGATAGTAGGGGTCTAACCCTGCCTGTAGGACACAATTAAAATCGCCTCCGAGCAGAAATTGCTTACTTGATGGTTGCTGCAGTGTCTGCAGTCTCCTGAACAACCCTGCTTATTCGCTTCGATTATTGGGTGTTGGAGCGCAAACGTTTACCAATACCATGTCTGCGTCGGCCGCCGCGATCACGCGCCCACTCGCCAGGTGTTTGTCCGTTTGGTGAAAGCCCGACATCACGTAAGGATGCAACAAGACGGTGACACCTGTCTTATCCTCGTGCACTGTACAAAAAGACCAAACCGCACACTCCGTTACTGGTTTCCCCCAGACTGCACACCACATGGGTTGCTAGTCAGCTCTCTCCTCCTGTGATGACACATGGGTTTCCTGCACAAAGATCGACTGTGCTTGTATCACCATTTGAGTCCCAGCATCCATAGAATGTGGTTGTTGACCTGTTTCCTGAAGCCACGAACGTTTTGCGTTGCCTTGCAAAACGTTGTGGTTGGGGCAGATGGTGTCAGTATACAGTGCTGCGTCGGTGCCTGGAGTGTAGCAGTTGCAGGTCCAGCTGCTCCACTCCGTTGTTGCATGTTGATGTTGCCGCATGAGGACCTTCCTCTTGACCATTGTGTGACCCCTGGGTTTCCGATGTCGCTCGGATGGTTGGTGGCCTCGCGACCGGGGGACACTCCGCGAAGCCCTTGGCTGCGCTCCGAGATCGTAGTGTGTCAGTTGATTTATATTTGATGTGTTATACCGGGTACATTACGGTCCCTCGGGTGGTTGCGTCGCAGCGGTGAGGCCACTTGAATGTCTCGGTAGCCAGCTTTGGTGTGATAATGGTGGTAATCGCGGAACTGTCGCGGCGGTGGTGATGGCAGTGTTGACTTGACGGATCCACACAGGTAGATTGTTGCAGTCGTAAAAGTAAATTTAGAACCTATGATATATGAAGAAGAAGGCCAAACTCTGGGACGAACCAAAATGTCAGTCACTTGCATCGTATATTTTCGAAATAAGGCTCCTGATATTTGTATTTATGTTATCATATCAAAACTTTGACTTTCCCCTATTTTTTCGAATTGATGTTGTGGTTACCTCCGCGTCCTAAACCTAAAATATAGTCCTAACAGTAATAGAGAAGTCCCCGAATGTTGACCAACAATATTGTCCTTATAATGAGGTGACCTCGTTTCGGATCTGGTGAACTCTGGAAAAAGCTCTGGACTCAAAATCCAGCGAATTACGGACGGTATTGGTCACTGGGGGTGCCATAACGTTAATAGTCATTCGCGCACTCGCGCGTGAGAGCTGTGTCGAAAAAAAGGTTCGTGACTGGCTCCGCCTTTTCGTAGGAAAACGGCCCGAGGTTTCGCTCGAAAAATGGCGCCAAAGACCGGGCCTGAAGACCGCGGCGGCTGGACAGTCGCCATCCTCTTCATTTCCAGTCTCCAACCATCCCTAGCTACGCAAGTCTCAAACTAGACTAATAAATGGAGCAAGGAGTAGTGAATACGGACGACGAGCTGGACGTGACGCCGATGCCGCACCTGAACGACCTGGGGCTGCGCGCGCGTTTCCGTCGAGGTCCCATTCTCGGAGGCGCCATCTTGGTGGTCCCCGTCATTGCAACCATCATGCACGTGCTCCACGGCAACGGCGTGACCATCGACACTTTCTCTGTCAACGACAAGGACGACGACGAGATCAAGGAGCTGGCCAACTACTACAACTCGATCACAGTCAGCATCGGGTCGTTTGTGTCCAAACCTGTGGAGGCCTTCGTCAGGTGACTTGTGGCAGCATCCTACCTGTGCTTCTCGACCAACACCACGATCACGTACGGCAGCGCGGGACACTGGCAGTACCTCTCACTTCTGACCGCTGTCGCACTCGCCTACCTCTTCAGCAACGGCTTGAACTCGCTGAACGTCCAAGTCACATCCGGTTTACTCACCTCGCGCATCGCCGCAGAAGACTTCGCATTTACAAAGAGCTTTGTTGACGACCAACCGCTCTTCCCGAATGGATCGGTTTCGACAGCGTGGAGCAGATCCTTTGCGGAAAACGCGAGCGGCAACTCCGTGCTCAACACCATCCTGCGTTCCAATCTGGCCAGTCAGCAAAATGTGAAGGCCCAGTGCACTGGCCCTGGTGAGGACGAAGTGTATGACCCTATCCTTTCGAGCACTTCCGTGACGTTTGACTTCCTGTCGCAGCCGTGGCAGATCGAAACACTTTCGAACGCGTTGACGCCGACCCGTTCGCTCAAAATCCCCATGAGCGTCAAAAGCGCCAGTGGCTTACCAAGTGATGACCAGCTCCCGATTCCAGTCAACGTCTCAAGCAACCTGGTACTTTTCGGCTTGGAGGTGTTGTTTAATCTCAATCTGAACAGCTTCAACTTTATGAATCCGTACC
Source organism: Globisporangium emineosum (assembly GCA_023334195.1). Classification (NCBI taxonomy): domain Eukaryota; phylum Oomycota; class Peronosporomycetes; order Pythiales; family Pythiaceae; genus Globisporangium; species Globisporangium emineosum. The sequence continues at coordinate 4,097 of JAASGK010000370.1, forward strand.
TTCGACCGGCTACCACGAGTAGCAAAGGAATTGTCGGCAATTTCCGTGTCGCTGAGCTGTTCAACCTCACATCGCCTGGCTCAGTACCTCCATCGGGTGGGAACCAGCGGTTCATCAACGCGTCCCACGCTCTCTGGTTGAAAGCACTCGGTTACGTTGTCAACGCTTCTATGAACTCCGCGAGTATCGAGTACAGTCACTTTGACATCTCGGACAAGACCAGGTACGACGCAATGACGATCGAGCTCCCGGTCAGAAAATTCCTGGCAAACATTTGCGGGGACACACATGATCAATCAGGTCGTGGAACCTACATTGACGACTTTTGTAATCGCGAAGGCTGCTTTACTCTATCCGATGTCGCATCAGAAGGCAGAATGAAGCCAACCATCCAGCCCCGAGTGCAAGCCACCAGCATCTATTTGAACGGTGATGGAAGTGAGGATTTGAAGTCATACAAGATCGGAAAGGGTTACTACGATCTATGTCACAGAATGCCCAACAGCTCGATGCTCATCGTAAGTGTTGGACACGTCTTGATGGCGATATCTGGGACAAGACCGAATTGACTGATGGCGAGCACACTGGTGTTATGCGATTCACAAATTTGCGGACGGTGTTCTCGATCACAATCGGCCGTCTATCCTGGGAAACCGAAGATCTCGCGAAGCCTTTCGGTGCTGAGTGCGACGCCAGCACTAATGCTGACTGCTATGGGATGCGATTCAATATGCAGCCAGACTCGAGCACAAGCGACTACTTGGTTGTGGGCAAAAACAGCCTCCCACTGGCGGAGCTCAACCCTTTTGCCTTTAGCAACTCGCGTCGTTCCAAGTGGAAAAGTCTCGTTGCGTGTGTGGATGGCACGGAAAAGAAAGCTTACGAACTTCTCCTCCCACGTCGGTTCTCCAGTCTTACCGCGAATGGAACAGAGCTCCAAGTTTACCCTCTCACGAAATGCAACACGTACGCTGACGCCTTTATCAACACCGTGGAGAAGAACCACATGTACATGGAGCAGAGCCTCCAACCCGGCTACACTGTGGCATTCTACTTCCTGTTCCAGAACGCCGTGTGACAGGAGCGTCTTAATCAACCCAGTGCAAGTGCGACGATGACACAACTTGCGTTCGGTGGGAATCTGCAGCGCATGAACGTGCAGGTGTCGATCCCAACCACGAATGCTGTCATCTCGCCCGTCGGTTGCTTCGTGCTATTCGTCATAAGTGTCGGCGTCGTGTGTCTCGTCAAGCAGAGTGAGCACGTACTTCAGCAGCGTGCGAACGCAGAGATCGTGGCGGAAGCCATGATGAACAGCTCTAAGTACCCGCCACTGCTGCTCAAGATGGGATTGGGGCAGACTACTGGGTTGCAGAGAACTTCCAGTTCCCACTCCAGAAACTTCGCGTGCAGAGTGTGCTTCTACAGCACAACGAAGAGAGCAAGCACATGATCCACATCGGCTCGGAGTTGTAAGGTAAACTCTGTGAGCTGTCGAGGGGGTCCGTACTATTTGCATCTTAGTAGCCGCAATCTACAATCTTGCGTTGGATGTTGTCTGCCGTTCTCTTCGCATGGACCACTTGATCTGCTATTACACGTCTTGGGTCTATGCTACTTTACTATGTACTATGTACTACAAGTAGTATGCTACTTTGAATGGTGTGGCGCGTTCAGCGACAGAGAAAGTCTCACGAATTGCATTTGCCTCCTTTGGCTGCCACGAACTTCCGCTAAATGCGCATTCCCCTATCACCTTTTTTTCCGGAAGCCGCCCGCTCTAGACGCTGCAACCCAGTATCGAATTGCGATTATGTATGAGAACATTGTTACAGACCAGACTGCCCTCCCAGGGAGGGGGTACTCAACCTACAGATACTTTGGCTTCACTCAGGCTTGAACAGCTCAGCTAGCTCTTCACTCACGCACTCGCAGAGGCCAACTCTTGTGCTTCATCATTAATATTACTTGGTTGCTCTCTTCTCCTACTCCTTTCAAAGTTGTTTGTCAAAAAATCCACACTCACATACTAAGGTTAGTTGGGTTGGTCCGACCATTTCCACCCCGCACGTTGCTCCCCCATCAGCAGCAGCCAAGCCGACTGAACTGGGTTGTCTCTCCATGCCGGTTGTCGGTTGTATACGCGCGTTGGTTGCCCTGGGCGGCTGGCTGTCGGTCTCTCCACGCAAGCTTCGGGCTATCGTCTGCTAGCACGAGCTCGACGGCGTGAACGGCATATTATAATTACTACTGGAGCGACCACTTCGTCGCAGCAAGGTCGAGTGGTCGTTCGGCGACATGGAGCGCGACTGGTAGAGCTGCGACTCGCGCAGCTCGTCGCGGATGAACACGATCTCCTGGCTCGCGCGCTCTAACCGCGAGTCGAGCTGCATCGTGAGCTCCACGGCCTCGCGCGCCGTGTCCTCGGCCTCCTCGCGCGCTTCGATCGCCGCGCTGATGAGGCTCTTGGCTTCGTCGAGCTGCGCTTCTTGCACGCTCACGTGCTTGCGCAGCACGCAGACCATCTCCACGAGCTCCTCCTGGGTCGAGTGCATGAGCGCCTCGGTGATCTGCGGGTCGCCGAGCTCCTTGAGCGCAGCGCTCGACGCCTTCGAGGTCTCGGCGTGAGTGGCGCTCATCTCGGCCGAGCGGATGAACTCCCGGAACTGCTCCATCTCGCGCTTCTGCTGCTCCTCGCGCTCCTTCATCATCTCCAATCGACGACGCGCGCGCCGCGGGTGGAAGAGCTTCTCGAGTGGCTTGCCCTTCTCCGACTCGCGGTGCATGCTGCTCATGCGGCCGGTGGACGACTCGCGCATTGTCGAGTTGCGCACCGAGCCGCGACTGCTGCCGGACTGCTCAATGCCGCCGCCCATCTCCGACACGCGCTTCTGGATCTCGCGCTCGCACTCGAGCTCCTTCGCCTGCTTGTACATCGCAATGTTCTTCTCCATGGCCTCCACGACTTTGCGCGTACGGTCGCGCACCTCGCGCTCGATCGTCTCCTCCATGCTCGTCTGCTTGCGCGCCTGGTCCGCGCACAGGTCCTCCAGCTGCCGCAGCCGGAACTGGAACTTGCGGTAGTCGTCCGCGCTCACCTGCAGCACGTTGTTGCTCGTGAAGCTGTCCGCCGAGCTGCTGCGGCGCAGGAAATCCGACTCGGACTCGTTGTCCGAGTCGTCCTCCTCCTCCATCGCGAGCACCATCTGCTGGAGCGCGCGGCGCGTCTGCATCGCGGCCACGTTCGCCTCCGTCATGCGGACGCCCTCAGCGGAGCCACTCTGGGACTCGCTCACGCGCTGACTGGTACTGTTGCTAGAGTGGTTCGTGCTGCTGGTCTCCGCTATAGATACCCTCTGCTGACTCTGCTGCTGCTGTGGTACACTCTCGTTCAGGCTCAGGCTCGCGCGCTCTCCTCGCTCGGACACGCGCGAGTACGAACTGCGGCCTTCGCTGATGCGCGAGCTGCTCATGCCAGTCATGCGCAAGTCCGTCATCCGCATGTCCGATAGTCGGCCATCGCTGCCGCTCGAGCTCGTGATCGACGACGTATTCCGGAATGTATCAGTCGTGGGGCCAGCCACGCGGTTCTTGTACGACATGGAGCATTGCAACTGGCGGTAGTCGGCCAGGCTGTTGCGCATGCTCTGAGACCGGGAGCTCGCGACGCTGCTGCTGCTCGAGATCGAGCGGCTCGGGTGGCTCGTCAGGATCGGGATCTCCAAACTATCGGTGGCTTCCGACTCGGACTCGCTGGACGACGACGACGTCGTCTCGGCTGTGGTCGCCGCGCCCCCGCTGCCGCGAACTGCGCCTGTGCCGGCCGAGTTGCGGTCCAGGAAGCTGAGCGACGACGGCGACCGCAGCGACGAGGACACGGACGTCGCGGCTTCGGACGTGATCGAGTTACCCTTCTGCTCGAGGGGGAGCGTCAGCGGCGTCTGCTTGCGCGGGGTCTGCGGCACGGGGAACTTGGAGCTCAGCGGGTACGAGGACGACGCCGAAGGGGGTGCCGCTGGTGGGGGCTGCGCTGCTGCCACGGTCGCCGCCTTGGAGGCCTCCGTGGTCTCGTGCGAGTGGCGGCGGAAGCTGAAGCGGTGCGATCGGGGCTTCTTCTCGGACGAGCGGTGGAAAAGCGGCATCAAGAACAAGGTCTACAGATAGGCACACACATATATCCACGTTAGCTCAATTAGTAGGGGGCGCCATATCGAGCCACAGAGCCATTCGTATTCATATCCATGCGAAGAGATCCGATTGCCGTACCTCCTCTCACTTGTACGCCAATGAGCTTCTGGTGGGCGGAATGGCAACAGCAGGCAACGATCTCGCAACACGAATTTAGAAGCGAGCGCGCGCGGGCGATGGAAATAGACTAACGACTTGCGCACAAGCAAGCAAGAGAACAAGCAAGAGGCGGCTTGTTGGGTTGTTCTTCTTCTTCGTCCTTTGCGCTCTCTTCCACCGACTCGACTTGGTGATCTGACCGAGGGACCGACTGGCTGGTTGCGCTGGACGTAGACACACAGAGCGAAGAGAGAGCGCCTGTGCTGCTTGATGCCCGACGAGGAAGCGAACTGCTCACGATGAGATTGTTTGCTCGCTCGTTTGCGTCGCCTTGCCACTCCGCGTGCTTGTTGGTTTGTTGCGTCGGATTGTTTGTTCGTTTGTTGTGGGGGAGCGAGTGTGTCTTGTGCATTGCTTTTGGAAGCCGGAAAGTCGACCGCCCGCACACATCCGGGTGGTAATATATTTATAAATTTCCGCCAAACGGACAACTCGCGGTCGAAAAAAGAGTGCGATAGCCAATCAGAAGCGCGTATTCGGCTGTGACGACGGAATTATCGATAAAACAGAAGCGAGAGACAAAAAGAGAAACGAAAGTGCTGGCCGAATCTGCTTACCCTAAACCTTTCTCTAAACCTTTCTCTATACGCGACGCGCATAAAATGGACAAAAAACCAGATTGGTCCGGGTTGAGGTTTTGAACAGAACAGACCCACCCACCCGTGGTAAGTGAAATGCAGGTTCTGGTACTAAAATGGTGAGTGGGTCTGCAATAAAAACGGGTTTCAAAATGGGTTTTGTCCGTTTTTGACCCTCGACTAATGAACCCAAGAGAAGTCGAACCTGCTGGTTTTCTGTCGCACCAACCACGTTACAAGCCTCAGCTCAGCTACCAATAAAAGCCAATCATCGTCGAGATTGCCCATCTGTTCTATCAAATAAATTACTTGCACAAGATCTGAAAATGCGTTGGGAACGCTTTTTCGATTATTTTGCTTGTATCGATCGTGAAAAACAGTGTGCCACAATCACAACCAAGCAATCGAGATGAAGACACTCAACCATCATCTCTCGATTCCATTTTACACTTTTCAGCATTCGCCCTCCCTCTTGTTGAGCTGTTTGGGTTTGCTGGCAAAATGCTCGTTCCCCATCACTGTTTTCCCCACCCACAATACAACAGCCGTCGCTGTTATTAACGGTACAGCAAACGCAGCACGACAACTGCCATCTGCACGCGCATAAATGTTTGCTTCTTGGCAGCGTGTGGTTCTCGGGTTCTATGCGTGGAAAAACAACTGGGGGCGCTTGAAAAAAAGTGAGGAAACGGAAAGAGAGCCTCCTCTGAAATGAGAGGTTCTCTTTCCTCATATTTGACCAAAATGCTGCGATATTTCAAGATCCGCGGTGTCGTTTCGGTTCTTGCTTGGTGGTTTGGGCTTATCCATCCATCCAGGTGGGCTTATCTTGCTCTGTCTGCCTGTCTGTCGGACCGACTCCTACTATAACTCAATGGCTCAAGAGAGCTGTTGACTCGCGCTTGAGGTGCGTCACCTGTCTCCGGCCCACACTGAAAACTTCAGTTTGCGCACTGAACGTACCTTGACCAGCAAGAGTTCAGAAATCAGGCTGACGCCACGTCCAATCAAGGCGGAGCAGGAGGATTGCGCCTTTGTTATCCGCCGCAATTGAACGATTCGCTGAGTCCGCTTGGTATAATAGTGGTGGTGGGCATGGGGGCCATGATGGATGCGATATCCTATGTGGTGTATGGCTCTCTTTCAAAAAGCTGTTGCTCAGTGGATCTGTTGGACACCAAGAGCTCCGATTGCGCTACTGTACTACTTATCATCACTGTGCGCACAAGCTTGTTTCACCAGCGCAATGGATTACGACCTATGCGCACGCACGCACGAACTGTTCAGCCAGCCAAATCAACTGGATAACGCTGTATTTTTACGCATTGGACCTTGTTTTTTTTTTTGTGTGCCGCTTGTTGATAGATAGATGGACGTATGCTCACTCCGTTGTCAAATCTCTTGCTCTTCTTTGTGAGTTTACTACTGTGGTCTTGCTTCACAGCTACACTTCCGCAGCGAAAGAGCTCGCGATGCTCGTGTTCGCCTTCGCACAGCTGTCACAGACGCGCGATGGCTTCTTGCTCGAGCTGTACGCGAGCGTCCATTTCCTCTTGGAGCACGTGCCGCACACAAGGCATCCGCAAAGTCTAAAGAACAAAGTTGATGGGATCACCATCCAGTCGGATCGTCAGTCAGCCAATTCAAGAGACTAAAAGTCATAAACAGAGTCGCAAAGAGACCATCAACACAGTTGTTAAAAAACACTCACCTGCAGTGATGACGAGGCCGGTAGACTGCAAACGGGTGATGGCAAATCGTGCACACGTTCGACACTTTGTTGAACATGAACACAGGCGCGAGCGTCGCATTGTTGATGCTTCGGCGACGCATGTCGAGCATGTTCGGCATCGCATTGCCCGATATGCAATGCGTCAGCGCGCGCAGCCACTCCTCTCGCTCGGGGTGCGTCTGCGCTTCAAAGATGTACGTCTTCTTCACGCCTCGGATCTACAAACGAACGGGAAATAGTGAGTCACTGATCGACATTCAAAACCAGCACCACAAGTTCATGTGCACACCCACCTCGTCTTGGAAGAACACCAGTCGGAAGAAAACCATTTCTCGCATCGGAAAGGTTTCGCAGAGCTCGATGCTGATCGATTCATCTGGTTGCGCAGCCTTGAACGTCGTCGAAAGTGACAAATTCTGAAGGGTCAGCGAGATCCAAAGCCGTTGCGGACGCCTGCCGTCTTCACTGGACACATTCAACCACCCATTCTTGATCACAAAGGCGCTCTCCAGCTCGTAATCGCTCGAAAGCTCATCTTCGTTCAGCAGTAGCTCGGATCGCACACTCGCTCGCCGCGCTGACGTGGGGCCACGCAATGTACGAGCAATGCTTTCGCGGATGCTCGCTGTCCAGGTGAGTTTCTCTTCATCCGACTCCGTCAGCAAAATGAACGACTTGAGCGGCGAGAAGAAGTAAAACGCGCTGCAGAAAGTTATTAGAGTCACAATAGCATATCCGTTAGACATCAGAACCGACACTATGCCAAGTCAAGAATCGGGATCGCACTTACTTTTGAGAATTGGTTGTCCCAGCGACAGTGTTGATCACAGCGGGGATCGATTCCGTGTCATCCGAGACCTTGCACTCCCACAGATCAATCAAGCGGAACTTCTTCTTCTGAAGACCACCTCCTTGGCGACCATACACGACCGCTAGATCAGCAAACAACAAGACATAGAACACCAAATCAGAACCAGACCAAACAATCAGGAGATGTTCAGGTGCCAGGCATTCATCACTTACCGTCCTCCAAAAGCACAAAGTAATACTTCTGAACTTTGCTTCGACAAACTTTCCGCAATGTCCCTTCCTTCACAAACCGCTTGCCGCGCAGATCAATGCCAACTTTTGCACCGATCTCTTCGATTTTGCGCGCATTTTCTCTCCTGGCAATAATTTCTTGGATCTTGTACGCAACCAGATTCACGCTGTTGATCGCTGCTTGCAGAGGCGCATAGTCGATGTGCTCAGCGGACGTACTCTCCAAAAGCTCCTGGAGTAGCATCTTGTAGCGCGGGATGCGTTCCATTGGCATGTTCAAATACGTGCGAAGGCGGTTCACGCTTGCCTCTTCCGGCATTTCTTTCAGGAAACTCTCAAACTGGGGTGACTTGATCGCATTCAACGCGGATTCGTGACGACTTGCGTATGATGTATACAGCTGGAAAAGTGGAGCATACGCGTTGAAGATCGCACCCTAAAACACACACAAGTCACATGAAAAACAGTTTTGATCAGTTCACGATTTGCCAAACAAACAGTGGAAAAAATGCTGGAACACTTACCGCTCGGTGCACTTTTTCATCCTCTTCTTGAGCCATTGTCTCTTCTAAATGCCGCGCCAGATGCTCTAGAAGTTGCTGATTCAGCGTACAGATTTGATCAATGCTGCTGAAGAAGATCGCCATATCTGCATCCAACACCAATATCTTCTGCATTTGACCAGTTCCGCTTCTTGGTTTACTGTCGGATGCTGATAACGAAGTTGCAGAGCCACCGCCAAATCTACGGATCGTGCTCACGTTCTGAATGCTGCTGTTGCTCAGTGCACGCTGAGAAAATGCGCCATTTGCTGCTGCCGAAATGCTGCTGCTTGCGCTACCTCCAAAAGGGTGCAGCAGGGACTTTTTGTACTTGCTTTGCCTTCGACGATATAGCTTCTGTCCCTCAAGCTGACGCAGCAACAGTGGCTGGACGAATATGCGAATACATTCGCCGAGACATGTGACATAGCTCTCTTCTGACCGAATGATTTCTTTCAGAATTTGGAGTCTTCGGTGCTCTTGCTTGGCGCTTTCGTCGAAAAAGAACCCACTAGATTCTGAATGTCTCCCGCCCACCATTGCAGCTCCGACACTGTTCACTCGATCGATCGAAACCAGCAGTGCAGACTCTGTCACTCGCGAACGTCGCATTCTGTGCAAAGCCTTATCGGCTGTACGTTGAATTGCTGCTGACCAGGCTGCCTCATCCTCATACGAGCTACCGCATAGGATCCATCCGTTTGCGTCGCTCAGCGGCTTTGAAAAGCTGTGCAAACTAGCTTCGCTGCTCAGTGTGCTGGTTGAATCTCTGTTGCGCACAACATCACCGAAGCGGGTCACTGCTTGTTTCAACGGCGACATCTTGGTCATAATCGTGCTTGTCGGAGGCACATCGGCGTATGCGTCCTCAAGAATGGCGTCGGCGTCAAAGAAATCTGATGTCGAAATCTGAAAACAAAACTGGTTCTTCTGCGAGCGACTGTCGGAACGATGAAGCACAATCGCACCCGCCAAATCGAGCGTGTCGGTACAGCACTTGATGTTGTTCCCACTCTTCGAGGCAACGGTGTACTGCTTCAAAATCCCTGCTTTGAGTTCGAAGTAATGCTCCGACCACTTGTTCCACCGCTTGCGTCGTAGGACACCCCTGAACTCGATCACGCGAGACAGCCAGTGGAACGCCGCTTTCTTGACCAAGTCGAGCACTTTGAAGCACGGGTTGCAAACTCGCTCCTCACGCGCACTATCTCCTACAAAGAGAATCGAGCGCTTGCCCGAGCAGTTTCCACACACCACGGCTCCACAGCGGCGGCAGTGATGTCGTCGAAAGTACAACTTGAAGGCGCTGTGGCAGATAGTGCAAGAACCAACGACTGCATCCGGCACCCAAAGCGCGGCAGCATCAGCTGGGCCCTCATTCGTGGTAGAGACAGCATCTTTTTGAGCATCCTTGATCGCATTCGAGATCGCGTCGACCCACTCTGTTCTTGCCGCTGGTGTTGATGTAAACAGCACAAACGTTTTCTCGAGACTCGTGACAAGAAATCCGCAATCCGCGCCGAGACTTTTCGTTTCCAGAAGTGAGTCGTACGACGACGGCAGGTTGCATTTCACGCCCACTGCTTTCGAGTTGAGATGTACCACGCGACGGACTCGGTAACCACCTGTGATCAGAACGCCGCTGTAGAGCAGGATGTCGTTGAACAGGTGCAGCATCACTTCTTCTTGTCTCCTGGTCGACATCTTGACGAGCTTCCCAGACTTGATGAGTCGTCGATCCAGAGTGAACAGCGAAAGCTGACCGACAAACTGCTTCTGTGTCTGAAGCACAGTTTCCAGGTTCTCTTGGTGACGCACAGTCTCGTTGATGAGCGAAGCCGCAAAACTGACACCATTCACCGCCTCGCTGATGAACTTCTCGTCCCGATGGCCCATCTGAGTGTGCTTGTACACGCGTTCAAGCAGGAGCTTGTACCGCGGAATGCGCTGGATGGGCATGATCAAAAAGCTCTCGAAATTCTTTGTTGACCCGCTTCGCACGCGGCAGTTTTCAAGGAAAGTCGAGAACCCCAGGCGCGTATCTTGCGCATAATTGCGTAGTAGCTCCGCCACGCCTTCATAGTCCTTTGCATAGCCAGCGTAGAGCTTGAAGAGTGGCGCGTATCGACAGAAAATTGCGCCAATCCCTTCTGCAGCTGCCACTGGACTACTGCTATTGTTGTTGCTGCTCGCAGTCTTCTTTCCGGATCCCGGGGAGTCGTTCAGTGCTGATCGCTTCTCGACAATGTCAGTCAAGTCATTCAGCAGCTTCGAGTTGAGCATGACTAATTGCCGCAGGTTGTTGAAAAACACAGCGATTTGCGCGTCTTCCATGATCGGGTGTTTGTTGTCTTCGAGCGGCACAATGTAGTAGTCGTGCAGCGTGCGGATGTCGCGCACGTACGTCTTCTCCGTCGACCAGATCTCTTCAATGACCTTGGTGCGAATGCGTTCGTTCTTTGCAGCTTTGTCTTCTTCAGCCTCGACTTCGTGGTCCATCTGGTTGTCGCCGTCACGTGAGGCATCGTCGCTCGATGGGCTTGTGATCTGCAGCTGGAACGTTTTTCGACGCATGGACGTTGTCTCGAGGTCCTTTGGGTCAAAGAGGATGATCCCGGGACGCAAGCAGACAGCACCATTCACGTGCACCATCTTTTCTGGAGACGGCTCCTGCTCTAAGAGTATCTGCTGCTGATTGTCGTTACTGCTGTTGCTTGTGTCGAGAGCAAATTGATCGTCGTGTTCTTCCTCGGGACGCAACTCGGTGGCACTTTTCTTGTCCTTCACGAGGCCTGTCGACGCTGGAAGCGATCTATAAAATCGTAGAAGATGCACACAAGAGTAGGTTAGAATCGCAAGTGAGGTAGACAGATAGACGGCGCCATTTGATAGAAGATCTATGAGTCAGTTCAGACTCTACGCCTGTGCGGCACTGCCTCAATAGAGACAGACGCGCTCGGCCCACGCAAAGTAATGCACAAAGCAAAGCGCATCTTTCTGGTTTCACCCATGCCACACATTACGCAACGCAATGTGGAGTCATCAACCCACATACACAATACAGCAAACGTATGCATGTGCATCCTTATGTGTTTGTGCCGCCCATACCGTAAATCCAGTGCCTCGGTCGCGCGTGTTTCCTCGCGCTTGAGTTGCTGCTGGTTGATGTTGTTGACTCGCTCGCTGCTCATTGTTGATGCGGAGAACCACACTCCACCTTTGCGCCTTTACTTCCTTTTCTTCCTGAGTGTTCCGTGGGATTTAGAGCTACAAACCAGCGAGCGCTGCCTGCTGCTGCCGTTGGATATGGAATGAGCGGGATGAGCGGCGCGGGGACAATGCGAATGAGACGTCTGTCTGTCTGTCTGATGAATGAATGAATGGATGAATGGAGAAATGGAGGAATGCGGTGCCTGTGCTCACTGTGCAAGTGAGTGTCTCGCCCACTCTGCTGCGCTGCTTGACTGAAGGAATGCTGCCTGCTCAAGCGAGCGCCTTCTGGTTTTCGAGGTCGCCCGCTTTCCGCTTGATCGTCGTCGGTCGCGCGTAGTTCTTCTTTATTTTGCTGTTGTTTTCCGCCATGTGCCTCCGTTTCTTCGACCTTCCACCGCTCCGACGCCGCTTTTGCCTGTCACCGCATTTCCTTCCAGCGAATGCGCGGCTTCCGCTCGTTTTCCTTCCACATTCCTCTTGGTCGATTTCTAAAATTCAAAAAGCGCCCGCACGTGAAACAGGTATCGGATATACAGGGGTATCAATTTATACTCTCGTCATCCTGATACTGTTGAAGTTTCAATATCCATCACCATTATATTACTTGCCACAGGTTTACTTTCGACGGGAAGTTGAAGTCGGGAGAGGCGACATGTAGCGTCACCGCGTGGATCTCACTTTTAAAAGGAGGGATGACGTGCATGGGTGTAACCACACACATTCTTCTGGCTTCACGTTTGTTTGCTAATGCGGGACGACTGAAATCCGATCGTTTCGAAGGAATTATCCCCGCGAATAAAAATGCTCAGGGCCACCAGGCAGCACCAGCAGCAGCTCAGCTTTGAAGACCGATCGATGGTCGAGAAGACGAGACACCGTGGCGTCCATAAGAAAAATGGGTGGGCGTCAGATTCGCTTACGACCAGCAAACCAAACGGTCAGTTGCCTCTCACGCGTTCACGCATGCGGGATGAGAGGACGGCCACCACCGCCCGCCACGTTCGTGAAGGATGCGCTGCTTGACTGACTGACACACATGGAAAATGACAAGACAGATGCATAGAATGGATGCGTAAGGGTGCTGTCGATTGTATCGACCGAAGTTCCATTTCGTTCATTCATCCAAATTGGGTAGCGTTGCAAGGAGGCAACGTAGCGCGCGCTGCTTGACTGGGTTTTGTTTCTTCCATCGTGCGAGTGCTTGCTTAGTCGTGCTTGGCCTTCTTGTCGGCCGCGGCGGCGCTGGCGTCCTGCGACGCGAGGCGCTTGAGCGTGAGGTGGCCGAACGTGAGGTTCGCCGTGCCGAGCATGGCCAAGTAGCCGAGCGTGCGGAACATCGTGAGCTCGAGCCAGTACCAGCCGAAGAGCGCGAAGATCGCGCCGAGCGACGCGAGGAAGCCCGTGCCGAACACAAACACCGACCCGCGGAAGAGCTTGCTGATGTTGAGCTGCATCTTGAGCACGAAGAGCAGGAAGACCACGAGCGGCGCCTAACAACAAGATTGCGATTGCCACAATCGAACAATATTAGCCACACATCCCATCATTTTTACAAAGCAAAAATTGAACCAGAGCGAGAGGGACGAATCGACAATGGAGCTCTTCAGTTTTGCCGGCGGGTGGGTGGTACATACCAGCACAGCGCCCGTGAACGCGAGCGAGACAGTGACGGGCGGGCGCGGGTCCTGCTCGCGCATCACGTGCTTGATCTCCGGCAGCGCCTTGAGCGTCGTGTCGCTCTCATGGAGCAGGTGCTTGGCGTAGAGCGGCGATGGCGTCGGTGGCGGCGCGGACGCCAAGAGCAGGTCGAGCTCGCCGAGGTCCCAAACGATCGATTTCTAAAGACCATGTTTACATGAAGGGTGATAGTTAGTTTTGTATCCAAGTGTATCCATGGGCTTCATCGTCAAGATCCCCCACAAGTTGAAAAAAAACAAGAAAATGCAAGGAACAAATGAAGGGGGGGGGGTGTACCTCGAACGTGGGGTCGCCGAGGATCAGCTGGAGCTTGTAGGCGCCGGATTTGTAGCCAAACTTCTTGCTGAGCGACGCGAACTGGAGGAAGACCGAGTGCGCCTTCTTCTTGTCCGCCGTGAGCACAAAGTACGTGTCAGCCTTCTCCTTCGTGTGCGTGAAGCGCAGGAACGCCTGGTGGGCGGCCACGGGCGACTTGTCGTGCTTGTGCTGCAACTTCACGTTCACGCGCAGGGCGTCACCGGAGCCGGAACTGAACTCCTGCTTCTCGATCGTCTCGCCAAGCGTGAGCGCGAGACCGTTCAGCTCAGCGCTCGCCACGGCGACTGGGACGGTGACCTGTCAAATAATAAAATAATTGAAAAGGCACGGCACATGAAACGCCATGAGTCTTCTCGTGTCGTTCTTTCACTGGGTCGATCTGACCACCAGCATTTTTATATCAATCAAGAAGCAAATGACGCACCTTGAGCTGGAGCACTTCCGAGACCGCTTCGGTGCCTTCAGCCGCCGCAGACACCTTCAGCTTGTACATGCCGGCGGCGAGCTTGTTGGCGCCATCCAGCGCAGCGACAAACTTGCCTCCGTTGCCAGTGACTTTCTATACATGAGTTGCATTCAATAGGTCCAATATCAGCATACGAAACGAGGGGGGGGTCATTTCATACGAATCTCCCCATATCTAAAGACTCAACAGAGACAGAGAGCTTTCCACACAAAAATAACAGCAGTGCCACAAGTTCTCGTCATAGCCACACATACACACCACGTACCAAGTTGGAGAGCACCGCCTTGCCCATCGTGTCGACCAGCGTCTCGATCGTGATCTCTGTCACGTCCGGCTGCGCAGGGGAGACAACGATGCCGAGCTCCAGCGCTTTCTTGGAGAGCGCGATCTTGCTGGTCTCGAGCGAGATGCCGAACGCCGCGGCCTGGGCGGCGCCAGCCACGAGAGCAGCCATAGCCGCCGCGCGGAGCACCATTGAACGCAGAGACGTCATGCTGTTGGCTGGTTGGTGGGTTTGCTGGTGAGCGTGTAGATGGATTGAGAGACTTGGGCGCTTGCCTTGCCTTCCTGTAGCTTTCCGGACTGCTGCGCTTTGAGTTGCTGCTACGTGTTCATTTGCCAATCTGTCTTGGATCTGCCAAGACCTGAATAAAACCTTGCATCCAAAAATACCGGTATTGAGGTTTAAAGGTGATTTGCAAAATATCTGCTGACTCCAAGTATTTCCGGTTTTTTCTAAAATCAGCGAGTGATGGTTGGAGTACTGTTGGGAAAGTAATGAAGGTCAGATGACAACCCAAAAATCATCGATGGAGGCTTCCTGTTGGCGTTCACGCGTATTTGTCCATTCTTTTGAGAAACAGAGCATTGTATTGCTCTCCACCACTCCCACCTCGCAAGTGCTTTCATTCCACCTTGAGCTGGTGGCTGCAGGAGCAATCGTACACAAAAGCTGCCCAAGCCACAGAGTGGAACCAAATCGAGGAGATCAATTGTGCATAATGTGCTCTCATACTCAGAATTCATTGGCGACTTTCCTCCTTTGCTTAGAACCAACAAAGCGGACGGCCCCCGGAGTCAATTGACTTGTGCTATGAAAGGACTTGCAATTTCTTGGAGTTATCAACACTCCCGAGTCGTGCCATGTGCGTACATCAGATTACATCTCGGAGCACACGTGGAACGTATGTATCTTGTCTTCGTTGTGATGCAGAACCACGCTCTGTACGCGAAGCTCCTGGAGCGAGAGCCGGAGTGTTTCCTGTGCGGCAATCTGCTCCAACTCCATCTTAAGCAGCCACGACGGGTACTTGGAGCTGTTCATGACAGCTTCCGTCACAATCTCCGCGTTCGCACGCTATTGCAGCACGAATTTGTTCTCCTTGGCCCGAAGCACGATTCCGATACTAACGACGAAAAGCAGGAAACAGACAACGAGCGAGGTGACGGCGTTCGTGCTCGGAATCGACACCTACATGTTCAAGAGCTGCAGGTTCCCAGCGAACGCGAGGGAAACCGGACCCCCGCTTTCAGTTTTCGTGTTGAGGCCCTTCTGCCGCACAGCATTCTGATAGAAGAAGTAGAAAGCGGCCGTGTAGCTGGCTTGGAGGCTCCATTCCATGCACAGGTGGTTCTTCTCGACAGTGTTGATGTAGTCGTCCATAAACTTGACGCACACGTCGCTGGGGGTGCTGCGCAGACTGGTGCCGTTTGGGGTGAGCTGCGAGAAGTGACGCGGGAGTACAATATCGTAGTCACTGCGGTCCGTCCACCATTGGTAATCTATGGTGATGTCCTTGGATGGTGCGAGCGAAACGAGGGTCGTCCAACCGACCTGGTGCAAATTGGGGATGTCGATGTGACCAAGATTCTCCAGCGGTAGATTATCTTTTCCAACCACGAGGTAGTTGCTCGCCTCCGAGTCAGGATTCATCTTGAACGAAGACCTTCGCAAGTAGTGTTGCCAACGCACTCGGCACCAAAGGTGTAAGAATCAGGACTTCCAACTGGCATCACGCAAGCCAGCGTGAAATTTCTTGTGGCAGTGACTCTGCCACCAGGTTTGTATTAGGTTTTGTATTGTATTCACTTTCCTATAGCGGCATCAATGATTGACTGTGATAGTCTTAGACATACGCAGAGAGCAAGATAGAGAAAGCAGACAAAGACTCAGCTGAACTAACCAATAAGATCGGCCACCACATCCACTCAGATGTGACGCACTGGCTCGACACCTCGCTCTTGGAAGACGAGGAACAGGTCGCTGCATCGACGTCGGCGCGGGAACGTGCCACGTCAGCGAGAGAGACCGCGCGGCGACGGGCTGCCGCTCGGGGTGTCGTGTGACGACATCGTAGATAGACCCAACCCAGCATGACATCGCCTCCGGGGGGTGGTGCTTGGGATGGATATTGCTGGTCGTTTAAGCGTTCCTCAATACACCTCATTATCATTATATCGGCATTTCACAAGATGATCCAATCCGTTCGAGGCTAAATTTGACGAGCTCAGCATTTCTTGTAACCACCCGCTGAATGTAATACTTGGAACACCGAATTTTCGTGCCTCTACTCATATCTCAAGTTAGTTCACCGCAATCCCCATTCCGTGGACTGAGCCCTTGTGTCGCTGCCAACCCAGTCGCGTATCTCGCATTTTTACGAGAAAGAAAAGAACGCTCTCACGTGATGGTAACTGATTCAAACCTCGAACTCCAATTTCTCAGCCATGACGGAAGCCTGGGAACTCGAAGCCAAGTATCAGCATCCGATGGAGGACGTGGCAAAGTTCAAAGCGTTGCCGAACGGAGTGTTCCGCTACCATCTTCAGTACGGCGCTGACAGAGGCAGAATTCGCTTATCGAGCAAGAGCACGAATCTCCACTGGTACGTGGCATTAATACTATCTCACCTTGAGCATACCTTCACGCCGTTTACTTGAGTATTTGAATGTGAATGCTTTACTTATCGCTTGCAGGGACTGCTCGATTGAGAGTATCAAGGACTTTGGCAGTGACGCTGTGATAGCAAGTGTGGGCAACGTGATGGATGAGCTTGCGGTAAGCACCAACCCTGACCTGCAAAACAGAGATGCAAGTAGTGCTGATGGAATCGATCGCCGCTGTGATACAGGTCATATTAGCCAGCTCCTCTACCAACGGCAAGTGGGATATCTACAAAGTGAGGCTCGTGAAAAGTGAAAAGGACTTGATCTTGCGCTTGATGCGCACCCGAGACTACTTGACGTCGAAAGACGCAATGTGGGTCCATCTCTACAAGTTTCCACTCAAAGCAGTCACAGTGGAGAGTGTCGAGAGGGTCAAGCGCCAGCTGAAGAATTGCCAGAAGCAGAATCGGCCCAAGAAAGCAGACAATGACCACTTGAGCAAATAGATCGAGCAGTTGTACGCGACAAACGACGAATTGAGGAAGCAGGTCAGCGACATGAATATGTCTGCAATGAATGCTGAGAGGGAACTCGAAACCCTGAAAGCACACATTGAGCGGCTTCAAGACTCCACGGCACACCCAGGGGCCAGAGACTTGGATACGATGCGTTTGAAATTGCAAGAGCACGACGATGCAATCCGAGCGTTGACATCGAAAGTGTCGAAGCAGAACATGAAGTTCTACTTGGTGCCTCGCCACAGCGATCGCAAGCGCCAAAAATTGGAGAGCAGCACCGATGTCAAGAAAGAGGAACTTCAGGTTTGAATGTTTGGGGAGGGGGTGCTGTCGATTCTCAGTTGCATTCTGTTCATCTTAGAAGCTGGCATGTTTGTAAGTTTTCAACAATAGACTCAGTCGTATTGAAGATTGACCGCCTTGGTGTCATGGAGAAGTTCAGATTTCCCAGGAAGTCTCGGCGAGATGATTTATAAAATATTTTCATTTCGAGGAGCTCAAGATCTTCAAAATTGTGTCGAGTCAACTTTGCAAAGACTTGCGGAGTGCATCAACAAAATCAGAATGTATGTACATGTTGCTGCGACACATTCACTCGCACCACCAATTTTCAAAACAAGGTGAGACTTCCGCAACAGCTCAATAGCAATGTCACTGACAGTCTCACCTTGTTTTGCGAATGATTAGTCTCGCGTGTTCACAGTCCCATTTTGCACACCCCCTCTTCACGAGGCGTCCCTCCCTCAACACTTTGCCATTCGCCTTCAAGCGCCCAGAGAAACAGAAAGGATCCTCACGCCATCAGCGTGCATGAAGCCCTCCATGATGGCCCACCGTGCTCGCCAGGTTGCTGCGTCGGCGCTGCTCGCACTCGTCGTCTTCGCCGTCACCACCAGCGATGCCTGCAGCGACTTTCTGCTCAACACGACGACCGAGAGCGTCGTGAGCGGCCGCACGATGGACTTTGCAGCCGACCTGTCGAGCGTAATGGAAGTGATCCCGCGCGGATCAACGTTCCAAGAGCTGCCGGTGCTCAACTATCCAGACTGCCCCGACTACAAGTGGAAGAGCAAGTACGGCTTTGTCGGTCTCAACATGTTTGGCCTCAACGTCGCGGCAGACGGCATGAACGAGAAGGGGCTCTCGGCTGCAGAGCTATATCTGATTGCCACGAAGTACCCAGAGCCAGAGAAGGGATCTCAGACAAAGAAGAATGACACCAATCACGACAAGGAAAAGCCGATCGTAACCTCGATCTGCTCGTACATCCTGGGCAACTTTGCGACAGTTGAGGACGTTCGCGAGGGCTTTAAGCACATCCAGATCGCAGAATACGACGAGCGCATCGCGGCACTCCTTGTGGGCAAGAAAGGAGACCTCGGCCGTGTCCCACTGCATATCAATGTGCGTGATGCGAATGGAAAGAACCTCGTGATCGAGTTCCTCGACGGCAAGGTCGTGCTATACGACAACGTCAACCAGGTGCTCACGAACGATCCGCCACTCAACAAGCAGCTCGCAGCGCTGGAGAAGAACAAGTTCGACAGTTTCCCAGGTGGGTATGCCCCCACTGAGCGATTCATTCGACTCTCGGTGCTCAACCGCAACGTTCCGTTTGGGTACCTGGACTCCCCAGAGACAGCATCGTACCTTGCTGGCACAGAGGAGCAGCGTGTGATCGCGGACACGTTGCATCTGCTCAACACGGTCGTGCGTCCGCCGTCTTTGGAAGCGACCGAGTGGTCGATTGTGCGCGACCATGGACGCAAGAAGCTCTACATTCGGTCGAACGTCAACCAGGTGCTCCGTCTAGTGGACCTCAACAAGGTTGACTTTGGAAATCCTGCAAGTCGCCGCGCGATCCCAGTCACGTTTGGTAACTGGTTCGTCGATATCACCGCTCCTCTGCTGGACGAAACCAACAAGGCGAGAACGATCGATCTCCCGGGGCGCTCGAAGATTGAAGCTCTGATCAAAGCGAAGGAAGGGAACAGCGCACCACCAGCTTCTTCTTCGAGTGTCTCCACCAGGCAAGAGTCAGCAATGGTGTGGACTGCAGAGGCTGTTGGTGCTTCACACAAGGACTCCAGCTTGTCGATGTTCCTGATTGGCTGCGTCTGCGGTGGACTATTCATGAGCTTCGCGACGATTGGTGGCAAGTTGATTATCCAGCGGGTGCGTCAACGTGGCTACCACGCCATCCCAGACCCAAGCAGCTCCGCGTAGGTGGCTTTGCCTTGAATAAGAAGACAGTGTTCGCGAAAATTTGGATTGAGGAGTTGATGAAGCATCACAGACTTGTTGAGTAAATGTATCTGACGACCCATGAGATTGAAAAAAATCCAAGTGTTTCATCTTGAAGAGCTCAACATTCTCACAAAATGGTGCAATCCCTGTCGTTCTGAGAATCAATCGAGGGAAAATGTTTATGTGCACCAATCTCTTTATTTGCACGAGGATAAGTGGTCAGAGTTGTGGTTCATGGACCCCTGCCAGGTGAAGAGGCGGGTTTTGTCCGTGCCATAACTGTTTGACGTGCTCGTCGAGTACAACTCGGAGCGTGAATTCGTACCATTCAGATCGATAAAACCTACATCTTTCGCATGAAGTGGTGCATTTTCCTTCTTGATTATCGGATTTTGTGCTAATACAGCTGCGCATGAGCGACTGGCAATGAATGAAGGAGATATCGAAAGTCAGGGTAGCACGGGGGCTCGATGGGAAACCCCTTAGTGAGCATCGCCATCACCACACTCTCACTCACGAGGAGAGAGCGAGTGGGATGACCTTTGCGCGCCCAATCAAAGGTGACTATTCAACTGAAGTCTCATTGATCGAGGATGCGACCGAAGGAACCGAAACCAAGAGTGGCTCAATGACGGAGCGCGCTGGGATATCGATCGTGTTCGACATGTTGGTTTTGTTGAGCAACGGCTCGGTGACATCGACGAACCAGTTGCCAAAGCCCACTGGGATCGCGTGACGACTCGCAGGATCACCAAAGTCGAACTTGTTGAGATCGATCTGGCGGAGCGCCTGGTTGACGTTCGACTGGATGTACAGCTTCTTGCGGCCGTGGTCACGCACGATGGACCACTGGGTCGCTTCGTAGGATGGTTGCTGCATGACGGCGTTGAGAAGGTACATGGTGTCCGCGACGGCTCGCTGCTCTTCGGTGGCGACGAGATAGGAGGCGTCCGGTCTCGGCGCCGAGTAGCCGAGCGTCACTTTGTGGTTGAGCACCAAGAGGTAGATGAAGCGCGCTCCGCCGGGGTGTAGCCACTGGGGAAGGTGTCGAATCCGTTTTTCTCAAGACCCACGAGCTGCTCGTCGAGTGGCGGGTCGTTCGTGAACACCTTATTGGTGTTGTCGTAGAACACGAGCTGGCCCTCGATGAACTCTATGACGAGGCTCTTGCCGTTTGCGTCGTACACGCTGATGTGCAGCGGGAGAGCACCAGACTCGAAGGCCTCTCTGATGATGTACTTCGCGAGACGCATGTCGCACTCTGCGAACACGACGTTCTTCACACCCTTGCGCACTTCGTCTGCGGTCGCGAAGTTTCCACGATGTGCGACACGAGCGAAAACGAGCTCGCCACCGGCTTGCGTACACCGCCAGCAGCAGCAAACTCCTTGTCCGGCGTCGGGTACTCGGTGCTGGGAAGCAAGAGGACTGCCATCGAGAGGCCCTTTTCGTTCATGCCGTCCGTGGCGGCGTTGATGCCAAACACGTTGAAACCAACGTAACCGTACTTGCTCTGCCACGCGAAGTCCGCACACTTGATGCAGCCGTATACGGGCAGCTCTTGGAACGTTGTGTTGCGCGGGATCACTTCGATCACGGCCGAGAGGTCCGCGGCGAAGTCCATCGTGCGGCCGCTCACGACCCTGCTGGTGGTCGTGGTGAGCATGAAATCGCTGCAGGCTTGGGCATTCGGTGCGACGATGAGAGCAAGGAGTGTTGAACCCGAGGTAGTGCGCTGGATGATCGCGGAAAGGTTTATCGTGACGTAGAGGAAGAACTGTTTGGTGGAGGAGGTTGTTGTTAGATTGTGGTGGGATGGCTGGTGTGAGCGCTGATTGGTAGAATCGAAAGTGAGCAGCAGCTTGGTGACGTCAGGAGTCCACTGAGTTACATGCACGAGGTCGGCACAAAACAAGTGACCTGTCCAGTCCGTCTATCGTCAGCACGGACTCAAGCGGACTGTGGAGGTGCATTCCCATATTTCACACGTTGGAGCTCTTCGTTCGAGTGTGACTCATCGTTCCAAAACAAGTTGGGATCGTCCCAAGAGTTTCGCTGCGACTGATCATTCCACAACAAGGTGGGTTTATTTGGGTTTTGAAGTGAAAAGATGACCTTGTTTTGAGAATTGCAGCTTCAATGATGATGACGCTTCCGCACTCTGTCTACGATGACGAGTAGCGAGCCAAAGAACTCTCGATGCTGAGAGTCGTCCACCAATCCAGGCGATGTGGGAGATTGTCCACCTGTAATAGCGTTCCACTTGTGGTTACCACACCGCGGTTGAGACGGTGGGTTGTGTACAGGAGTGTGTGTGTGCCTTGTTTGGCGAAGACCTCACTGTCTGTGTGGATGGATTGTCTCGCTGAAGGATTCATGAGGGATTGGTACGCAAGGCAGCTAAGAGATGTATTAGTACTTTGAAGTGCAATAGTGGTGCATCTCCATGGTTCAGGCGAATGTACCGTCCAATTTGCATATGGCAAAGGATCGAGGAACTGATGATGCTAAGACCTACATGGGAAGGAGTTGGCGGTGGGTGGGCTCGTGGAACCAGTTTGTTTGAGGTAATCGAGCTGGAGCAGTTGACAATACGCGAGGCATTTTGGTATAATAGCAACTTCCTGTTTTTTGCTATTGACAGCATAGAGGCGTGTTTCAACAAAATATGTTCTTTTGGACTACAGAACTCGGTTATGGGAAGCTTCCTTCCCACAGGATCTGGGTACGTTGACCCTGGATGCAAAGACGCAAACTTGAAAAACGGGATGCAGCGCTGGTCTGAAATGATCCACAGCAACAGAGAACGGACCCGGTCGCTACTCAATGTACTACGTAGGAGTCTTGCCATCGAGTTCTAATGACACGTGTGGTCTTGATCGAATGTTTCAAGGTGTTGCAACACATTACCATACTGTATTTTTCAGGTACAAGTCAATCAAATCAGCACGTGAGCTTTTCACTTTC
>JAASGK010000371.1:0-26624 GCA_023334195.1 Globisporangium emineosum
ATAACAGCTTTTCAATTCAGTTGCAAATTTGCCTTCAAGCACTCAAGTCTCCTTCCCTCCAAGTCGGGACGCTTCCTCAAGACGCACAAGCGTGCAAGCCGTGTTTGAGGGACTGTTGTATACAGCGCCCTCTTACACATCCCCACCACACATCCACACCACTGTACGGCTGGAAACAACAAAATTCGTCGAGAGCGAACAGGCTCGATCGCTGCGACTCAAGCCGCGGAAAATACTCCCTTACGAGTACTTTTGAGCCTACAGCAAAATCCTGGTGAGTGAGCGTTTCAAGCACATTAGCCAAGCAGACGAATGGACAAAGAGCGGTCGAGTCGTGACGCCAAGAGCAGACGTGAAGCTGCAGCAAGAGCTGAAGAGAATTCCAGACTGCGAAGTCCCTTTTTCGTCTGCCAGCATTTGCTACGTCTCGCATTGATCCTCCCCGCTCGAGATCAACCTCGAGGTTCACTTGGCGCCACCGTTTTGTCCGTGCCTCGCATGGGCACAATTCGGCTTGCCATGCCAACACTTGCTAGCAGTACTGGACCCAACTATAATGGGCCTCTCATTACATGTCTCAGTACGTATCTCAGTACATATCTCAATGGGTGCTAGGCACCGGAGATGAGACAGAGAGAAGCGGGACATGTCTCTACAGGGTAAGACATGGGAATCAGGGCTAAAGGTAGCCAGTTGTGCTCTAGGTGGAGTGATGACGCTGCATCGTCATTACTCATCTTCTCATAAACCATCTGGCGACGCTGCGTCGTCGACATGAGAGTTCAAGTTCAAGATTTGCATTCAAGTACAGAATGATGGTTCCTGCTTGGGAACTACACTGGCGACGCGTCCAACGTGTCTCTACCAGTTGAAGTGAGTGGCGTGAGCCAATCACTTCGCAGGGAATTTTCCACAGGACTTCAAGTTCAAGGTCCTATGAGTCGAACCTCAGTGTAGCCAAGGTTTTATATATCAGTTCGTAGGTTTTACTTGTAAAACCTCTAAGAGCCCTTGGGATTCATTAGGAGTAGCGACAGGAACCATAACAGCATTTTAATCCAGTTGTCATTTTACCTTCGACCTCGCAAGCGCCCTCCAACGTTTTCTCACTGCGGTTCAGTCTCCTCTTGTAGTGAGCTGAACAAGGGACTTGACATAGTCCCGTTACAAGGAGAGACCTCAAAACTGGATCGCAAATCCGCAAACGCTCGACCTAGATCGCCAATGTCAACGAGAGCGCGTGGGTCGACTGGAGCCACCACAGGCTGGTCAAGTCACCATTGGGAGTCGAAGTCAGCCATGTTCAAGCGGCCGTGTTGTTGGAGTCGAGCCTTGACGACGTGAGCGCAAGGCAGTCCCATTGTTGTCGAGAAGGTGCTGGTGCAAGTGGATGTAGGACTGTCCTTCGAAACACGCCCCTGGACCATGGATAGAGCGTAGCGGGAGACTTTGAAGACAACATCGTTGTGCAAGTCGCTGCGCACTGCGAACTCGCATTTCACTCTGTCGTTCGCGCGGATCTTCGATAATTCTTGAAGCTGATGCTCGACCGCCAGCGTGAGCTCTTGTGTCACTGTGAGAAGATTGCCGACAGAGGAACTAAGAAACCTCTTCAGAAACGAGTGCAGACCTTCAACGCGCGAGGCTGATGTGCATTCCAAGTGCAAGAACTTGGAGACCCAGAATTCCACGAACCGCTCCCTTTGGCCCAACCACGTCCTTTGAACGTACTCGATCAGCTGGGGGTGTGACTGTACTGCTCGGCAAATTCGGACCAGCGTGACCCGTGCTCCTCTTCAGCTGGGGACAAGCACAGAGAATTCCAACGTGCCGTCATCTCGTCCCAGTCATCTTCACTGCTGAAGTACTTTTTGCACTTCTTGAGAACATTTTGTTGATATCCCAACGGCAAAGCGCCCATTTGGCCATCGGGAACATGACCTCCTCCGCGCTCATAAGCGCCTCCTTGCTGTCCGACACAAGCACGAGTGGATTGTCGAGTCCACCAATCATTTTCTTGACTGTTCCGAGTGCCCGCGCGTAGTCGGACTGCTCTTCTTTGTTGAGGAAAATGCCGCAGCAAAGGAAAATGTTGTTGGTTGGCGCCACTCCACCGCAGATCAACAGAGGCATGTTGTGTCGGTCGGTTTTGTACGTACAATCCAAGAGAAGAACATTGTGGCATGCGCGAGCGAGATCAACACTCTGTCGGTGAGCGAACATGAGATGCGTGATCGTGCTATCAGCGCCACGCTGGTACTCGAGTACGAATTCTTTCGCGGGCAGCTCGTCGAAAAGAGTTTGCAATGGAGTCCTGCCGTTCAAATAGTGCCTTCGGTCGGCTTGACTTTCGTTATACACCGTGCGGACGACGACAGACAAATCCGGGGCTCCTGTCTGAGAAACGAAAGCTGGTCTTTCGGACGCACACCGGCACGTTGCAGCGCCAGCCTCTGTTGCTTCTGCTCTTGAGTCAGCTGCCTTGTGACTTCGCCATTATCGTCGGTCGGGTCCAGTTCATGGCTGTGGCCGCCAGTTTGCTTTACGATCACCCATTGACCAGAAGAGTCCACTCGCCTGCTCAGAGTAAATAAACATCCGCTCTTCTTCGTTGCGGTTTTGCACCTCATTGCCACAGATGCACACGTACCGAACCGATCGCAGCACAGCACCGCGGTATTCTTCGCCGTGTCCGGCCGGAGGATAACGAGGAAGAAGCCGAGTTGGCGTGCCTTCCTCTGTGCGGTGCTCACCAACGACGCGATAGATGTGGTCTGGATCTTGAATTCAGTCTGCGCGCCTGCAGTATCAGCTGATTCGCGATTCTCTGGAATCACATTGGCCACGAACTCTTCCTCTGCGCTACCAACTTCCTCATGGCACAGAATTTTCTCTTGGTCACGGCGCAGAACCAAATCAAACGTATCAGTAAGAGAGCTGGCGCTCCTACCACCGGTCAGCTCACTTCCCTCCACGTTCTGCTCCACTGGGACAGATTCACCAGTAGCGCGTTGCTCCATATCACGGAGGAGGTCGCTCAATCGCCATGAGTCGCCATGTCATAGATCTGTAGTTCACCTGTGAAAGGATACGCAAGCGATCACGCGATCTCGCCATGAGGCTGGGGCGACAGACTCAGCAGATACGGGGAACATTAAGCAAGCACTCACCAGCACGACGACCTATGACTTCCTCTGCTCCACCCCCAAAGCAGTTCAAGTAAGCAACTGCCGCTATCTTCATTAACAAAGAGGTAGATGTGAAATCTATTAATAACCAACGCAACTACCCAGAGAAGTTCCGACAACTTCACACACGCGTTCATAGAGATGCGACGCTGCACAGAGCAGTGCCGGCGCTGCGAGCTACGCCAGTATCTTCCTTGAAGCAGTGGCTTTTGTTAGTATTTTGTGAGTTGTGTTACGTAAGATTACGTAATGATTACGATATTATTACGTAAACATGTGGTGGAAATAGCAATTCGTGGCGGTGGAAATAACAATTCCCTTATTATATAGCTGCCTAACTTCGCCCAGTCACCTTCGGTGAGATTCCGCTACCACGCGTCCGCCCAAATAGAGGACGACACGCGCCAGCACCGTTCTGAGTTGCCGTTGGAAACCAGAATACGAAGGAGCGACAAGAACGTGCGACTCTGGAGCGCCGCGCGAAGGGAGAGGTCCAGAAGCCGAAGAAGAGGAGGCGACGACCTGTAATGGCTGAAACCAGCCATTACATGAAGGTGGATCTGTCCTCAGATCTAGCGTGGCACACACCACCTTCAGCGTGCATTGTGGAGACAAACAACAAAGGGATTACGGTAATACAGTCCCCACATGCACATGTGACGTCATACGATAACGTCACAAGCGTTCTCTGTGCTGATCAGTGCAGAATGTTGTTCACATGTACTAATCAAGTACAGGATGATGGTTCCTGCTTGGGGAGCTATACTGGTGACGTGGCCGACGTGTCTCTGCCAGTTGGAGTGAGTGGCGCGGGCCAATCACTTCGCAGGGAATTTTCCACAGGACTTCAAGTTCAAGGTCCTATGGGTTGAACCTCAGTGTAGCCAAGGTTTTATATATCAGTTCAGTAGGTTTATCTTCACATGAGTAGGTTTTATTCGTAAAACCTCTAAGAGCCCTTGAGGCTAATTAGGAGTAGCGACAGGAACCATAACAGCTTTTCAATTGTTGCGAATTTACGCTCAAGCCTTCAAGTCGCCTTCGTTCCCTCCAAGTCGGGAGACCGTTTCCTCTGGCACAAGCGTGTGTGCCGTATTCGAGGAACTGTTTGGAACAGTGTCCTCTTACACGACCAAGTACCGCGGGCGCTGGCACCCACGGCGCACTTCCGAAGACGACGCGGAGAGCGCGGACACGATGAAGACGAGGACGACGAACAAGGAGACGGCGAGCGCGAGGAAGGTAATGCGCGCAGGAGGACAAGCGAGCAGACGGAGAGCGCGCTATTGGTGGCCGAGAGCGAGAGAGACGGAGGAGAGAGCAGCGTAGTGCTCCAGGTGGACAAGTGCTGGGCCAGGTAGAAGAGTACCGTGCATGAGAGTGTAGCATGGAGGCGAACTACCGCGCGTAGGTGGTGTTCGTCTGCCGTCGTGGTCCTACACGACCACGACCGGCAGCATGTGATCGCGTAGGACCCTTGCTCCATAGGAGCGTTGCTCAAGCGGTCGTTGAGGAGCGTGGCGCGACGTGTAGGTCGCAGGTTCCGAGCTCGTGAGCTGAGATTGGAAGTAAAAGCAGTTGCGAACCCAAAATTAACCCTTCGTCGTTCTGGTAATGTAGAAACCGCACACTGAATTTACTGCCCTATGCTGCCTCTCTTGAGGCAGCCCGTGCTGTGTTGTGTGTGTTTGTCCTCTTGCACGCTCTTCCCACCATCTCAATTGTTTTTCGTCTGAGCTTACAGAACATGAGCTCTGAGCACGTCCTTTCATGTTTTGATGCCCCACGATCGCAATATGTACGCTACCGAATCCCAAGCCACATATATATACTGACCTCTGCCTCTCCGCTACAGCAATCAGATGCGGCTTTCTAGAAGTGCACGGGTTGACGAGAGAAAACACAATTGACAAGGGTTATGTATTAAGGTTTGCTTGTTAACGTGAGTCAGTAATCGCTCTTTTGTTCTTCTTCCTCTTCTTCGAGCTCTTGTTCCTCTTCCTCTTCTTCCTCTTCTTCGTCATCACCTTCTTCATCACTAGGCACTCGTAGGAACAGCAGTCGCAACAGACGCCGCTACTGCGGGCGTCGCAACAACACCTCCCGCTTCCACAAGCGACGTCACACTTATTCCAGCAACACCCCCGACAGTGGGCGTCTGCGCTGACGTCGCTGACGCCTCTGATTGTTGCTCCTCCTCCGACGGTGCCCATGGCGACTCAGATTGCTGATGCTCTGATGAAGGCCGCTGCGACGAATCGTCCTCCGGGCTCCCAGATGATGACCACGAGGATGAAGTTAACTCGGACACGAGGTCGATCAAGAAGGAGTTGGTGTAGGTACCGATTCCCCCTCGCTCGATGGTTCTTCTCCGCCGCTGGATATCAGTTTGAAAATGGTCCAGCCTCCCAGATGGCAGAAGCCGCCGCCGCTCACTATAGGGTGTTTCTCGGACTTTTCAAAGAAAATGCCCCACGATCGCTGTTCGGCAGTTAGTTAGCAATCGTACAGATCTGACACCCAGCCTGTTCACTTCTGTGTGTCTACTTACATAGGAATCAGATGCGGCTTTTTCTCCGCAGCTCGCCCAAAATATTCGATCGCACGGCCTCATAAATTGCAGGCAATTTGGATTATAAATCATAGGTTACTTTTACCCCAATTATAGGCTACTGAGGATAAATTGTCGTAACCTAAATCCTTTAATTTTTGTGTCAGATGTTTAAATTTGTAGCCAGCGAGACTCATTGTGATAGAATCTCTCATAGCCAAAGTGACAAAAAAAATAGAACCAGCAAATGAATAAAAATAGGACATTTTTTCCGATACTAAAACTCGAATTTGCTGGTCCTATTTTTTTGGCATCCGATATATAGAGGGGAAAATCATTTTAAAAAGGTATTTTGTAAAATAGAGGTACCCGTCACATAACGGCTATCTAACGTTGTTATCACCACTCCATGTTTCTCAATTGCGACTTCGCGTACAATCGTGGTGTGCACCACACCACCTGGTTCTGGTGTGGTACCACATCACACGCGAATTAAGTCGTTTGACAAAAGAGCGCGGAGATGGGCTCCTTGAACAACGGAGAGAGAGCGAAGGCTTGTGGCTGGTGACCAGCAGCAGCGATCAAACACCTGCCCTGTCAACTGGTTTTTGCCATGAAAGGCGTTGGGTGCTGCTTTCTCCCACATGTTCAAGCTCAGCTTTCTGGGAAACAAACGCGAGCCAAAAGAATTGCAAAGTGTGCGTGCACTCTCGTTTCTCCAAAGGCACAACCATCCAAGCCAAAGTAAAGCTCAAAAGCTTTGAGCTGACTTGCGTGAAAAAAAAAATCGTCGCCACTGCGCGAGACATGCTCAGTCGCCTCCATTTCGTGTCTTTTCGCTGCTTGGGAGCAAAGAAAGCGGCGCCTCAAGCAATGCGGGGCCAAGCGACTTGCGCGCTTCTCTGGCACCAACAAACTCGCTCGCTTGTCACTCGGTCAGTCCACCACCGACGACGAACTCAGCTTTCAAGTCGTCTCTCGTTGAAGCGGACGGGGACCATCAGACTGGCAAAATCATGTGCTGGCCATCATCATCACATGCAGAACTGCGTTGCTTTCGCTTGGCAAAACAAATCCCGCCGTTCTCTCCATGTGTTGGTGCTGGTGCTGGGTGCATCTGGTTTGTTGGCAGAAGACCCAGCAGGCAGGCACGTGCACGTGGTGGTGCTGCAAAGCAACAGTTGCCCACACGTCTGCTTTCTAATTTCCCCACGTGTGGCCTTTATGAGGAGCCACCACCCGAGCCGTTCCCTATTGTAAAATGACTGGATTTGCTGAGCACTTGGTACTTGGTATTGAAGTTCCTGCCACAGAAAAAAGAAGAAGAACAGGTGCACTCTCGGCATTTACGGTACAGCAGATGTGACCAGTGGCGCAGCCATAGCCAGGCTGTGAGAGAAAAATCGCGGGCGGTGACGTCCCGAAAATCCCGAAAATCCCGCGCGCACCTACCATTTGCGTCCCGTGTCGCACTTTCAGCACACAAACAACAAGATGTTCGCAAATCCCGCGTTTAATGGGTCAGACACAAAAACAAGGAGGATGGGGTCGGGTACGCGGGAATGCGCGGCTAGGGTTTTCGGCGCGTCTTTGCCACGTCTGATACCTACTAGAGGATGGAAAATGAGGTTGAATGCACGGCTGCAGGGGCGCGCGCTTTTTGTATCGGCTATTGATCCGCGGGCCTGCGGCGGTGGATGTGAGCCGCTTTCTTTCTTTCTGCGCGTGGCGGACGGCTCATGCGTGACCTCATTCACCGAATCCTCCGTTTCCACACAGGACCCTCCATTACCACTACCCTCTCCATCACCATCCCCACACAGCGCATCATGGCCGAAACAGGGGACGTCATGCGCACGCTGCTGCAGTACGGCGTCTTCCTGCTGCTGATCGTGGTCGGCGTCATGCCGTTCGTGATGATGCTGGCGCGCAGCGCCACCTTCCAGGCGCAGATGCGCTCGCTCGGCTGCTCGCTCTCGTGCCTGTCCTCGTGCTGCACGTGCTCGTTCTCCTCGTGCTTCACTCGGCAGAGCGTGCACTACGACGAGCACGACCTGCGCACGCTGCAGGAGCTCGAGGAGCCCCAGCGACCCGTGGGCATCACCGGCGCGTACCGCATGTACCAAGCTCGCCGCGCGCGCATGGCGCTGCGCCTCGCGTCCTGGCACGAAGACGTGAAGAAGTGCGGCCGCCAGGACGACCTCCACTACAAGCTGCAGAAGCTGCACGCCCAGCAGCGGGAGTACGAGAGCCGCAGCAACGACGCATCGGCGGCGGCTTCGGCAGCGGCTCCAGGCTTCAGCTACCCAAACTACCCCGGCTCGTCGGCATCAAGTTCGAACTCGGGCGGCGTGCCGTTCGACATCCAGATCGTCGAGATCAACGACCGTGTGAACGAAGACACGTCGTCCGAGCGCTCGTTCGGCACTGCGTACGCGGTGATGCCGGACACGCCGACGGCCTCGGACCGGAGCAACGTCATCGAGCTGCGCAGCCAGGACGAGGAAGAGGAGAAGGAAGAGGCGCCTGCCACTACT
Source organism: Globisporangium emineosum (assembly GCA_023334195.1). Lineage (NCBI taxonomy): Eukaryota > Oomycota > Peronosporomycetes > Pythiales > Pythiaceae > Globisporangium > Globisporangium emineosum. The sequence continues at coordinate 8,277 of JAASGK010000371.1, forward strand.
TCCACGTCTTCACGCTCGGCGGCCGTCGACGCCGACTCCATACACGCGATCGTGTAATAACTTATTTCCGATTGTTTTTACTGCGCATACCAAGAAATGATTGACGCCAGCCGCAAGTCAAACGCCAAGCCACAAGCCACGCCCGCAGTTGGGGATATATTTATTGCGCAGAAGTGACGCTTATTTAACACACACGCACAGCGCTGTATGACGTGCGAATTCTTAATGTAAGTGTCGGAAGTAGACCCCATGTCATTGGAAAACAAAGAGGTCATATTATGAAAATCAAATGTTGTTGTTGATGAAAAATCAATCGTGCCCCATGCTTGTCAGTCAATCAATTACAAAGCTTCCAGTGTGTCAATAGTTCTGCGCTGGCGTGCCATTGGCGTTGCTGGTGCTTGGCGGCTTCAGCAGGAACGCTTTGAGCGCCGCGGCGTCTGAGGCCTTGTACCTGGCCGTGTCCACGAACGTCGGGAACGCCACGGACGTGTCCATGCCGTCTCGCTTGGACGGGATCGTGTTCATGTACGCGCGCAGCTGCTTCTCCGAGAGCGAGTACCCTGACGTCGTGGAGAGCTTCTTGACCACCTCCGCCAGGAACTCCAAGTAGCCTTTGTTGAGCGCGTTGTCAAAGACGCCCGTGTCCTTCTCCCCGTTGAGGAAGTAGTTATCCTTGGTGAAGCGGATCATGAGCGACGTCGCGTTGACCGCCGCGTTGTACGCCTCGTGGTCGCTATTCGAGTCGCACGCGAGCTTGGCGAACTCCACGGGCTTGGTCCACACGGACAGGAAGAGCGGCTTCCACGTCGCGATCGGCGCGTACCAGTAGCCGCTCGTCCAGATCGCCGGCGTCATCGCCAGCACCTTGCGCAGCACGGTCTTGTCCTGCAGCAAGCTGTCGGTGGCCACGACCACGTTCGCGATCGTGTCGACGGCTTTCACAGCGTTCTCCGGGAGCTTCGTGACCCCTCCCATCGCGACACGGCCCATGACCTCCCCCACCTCGTCGAGCCACTGCGCCACGGCAGCAGGGCTGGACTCGCACGTGATCGGCGCGAAGTTGAACTGGTCGTCCATCGAGAAATCTTCGAAAGTGACCTGCAGAGCGGCGCGCGCCGGCTCAACGGATGAGGAGAAGACGCCCAAAGCGACAACCGCCGCGAGTGAAACCCATTGCGAGAAGCGCATCTTGCCTTGTTGGTGGAGCAAGGCTGCGGATGGATAGAGAGCGACGGAGGCTGCCTGTAGGTATGTGACAAAGAGAAGGAAGGCGGGATGAGTGAAAGAGCAAGCAACGAGATCCTATTATGCGGAAGAACCGGCGCCACCGAGCAGCAGCATTCGCCGCCTCATCAGCGACCGATTCGACGGCAACCGCTCGCAGAATTGTTGTCTCTTCCGCTCCATTTTTCCCAGCAGCTATTTTTTTCTTTCTACCCGCCATAAAACCTAAGAAATTGCATATTACCGGATAATTTTCCGAATAGTGCCTCTTTTTGTATGGAAAAGAGGCTGTGTAAACGCATAGCATCCGGATAACCTTCCAAGAGTTCAGAACCTCTCTGCCCACTCACAACAATTATAATAACAGGGCTTAATGACCAGTCCAGCGGAAGGTGACGGCTTCAAAGGACAATCGAGCCATGCGCAGCGCAGGTCAATATGGTGTTCATATGGTCATGGTTGGCACACGCCAATGGCCCTGATTATTAGGGACGGTGGACTCTTGCACCGGTATAGTACAGTACACGCTTGAAGATAACCAACCTTGAGGTTCAACTTGGAAAGATTGAGTTCAATGATGAGCATCCCACTCCGAGGGGATGATGCGCTCATTTTGCGAGTGCAGCATCCAAAATGAACATGTTGAGCACGCCTTCAAGTTGCCAAAACCCCACGTGTTTACACACGCAGGAGAGAACAAGAGAACCCTGCACGCTCTGAATGCAACATGCACGAGCATGAGCATGCTGTGTTTATTCACTTGGTTGCCCCATGTCGTGCACAATCTATCAAAGCCGCTCCCATTTGGAGCAAGAACCCAAGGAGCCCAGCGTCCTATTTTAATGGACGACTCAGAATGTTAGTACAGTCGCATCCTCATGCTCATGAGGGCGACTCTTCACGGTGGCTCTTCGCGGTGCCATCTATTGTGTATGCATATGCTGCCAGTATCCTGAGCAACACACGGACGGCGCTCAACCAGTCAGTGCTCAACGTGCCATGGGCTCCATCTTCTCCTCGTGCCGCTACAGCCACAACGTAGACGAAGTTGCGCATGTTGCGCCCGTTGCCACCACCAGATCGACCCCAGAGCCCGTCCAGCCGGAGCTCAACCCGAACGCGTGGCTGCTCAGCGCGAGCGAGATCACGGCGTTCCGAGGCGGCCACGAACGCGCAGATCTCCAGAGCGTCACGCACAAGAACGCCGTGACGCTCTTCCCCAGCAGCGCCGAGGGCTTTGCGGCCATGTTCGCAGACATGGAGGCCGCGAGCGGCCACGAGGACTCGATTTGGATCTCCGGCTGGATGCTGAGCACCAAGTGGCCGCTCGTGCCCACGGGATCCAGGCAGGAAGCGGACGCCACGACGCTCGAGAGCATCCTCACGCGCGCCGTGCTCGAGCGCGGCGTCCACGTGCGCGTGCTGCTCTGGGCGAACTTGTTCCAGTTCGAAGAGATCGTCCAGGCCAGGGACTGGCTCAACGCGCTGGCCCCGCCATCCCCAACCAGTTCCAAGCGCGGCTCCTGCGTGTGCGTCTTTGACGACCGCCTGCCGCATCCGTCGTCGTCGCACCACCAGAAGATGGTGGTGATCAAGCGCCAGGACCGGCTGGTCGCGCACGTCGGCGGGCTCGACATCACGCGAGACCGCTGGGACACGATCGCCCACGACCAGGCCACGCTCCGGCGCGAGCGAGGCATCTTCGAGGAATTTGAAGGCTGGATCGACGCGTCTATGCGGTTCGAAGGCCCCATGGTCCTGGACGTGGCCGCGACGTTCTCGTCGCGATGGAACTCGACGCACAAGCCGTGCGTGGACCTGGACGACAAGGTGCTCAAGTTCGAGAACCCGCCGGACGTCCGCAACGTGGTGCCATTCACAAAAGCATCATTATCACCACCATCACTGCTAGGAAGCGACGCCACCGCGCACGTGCAGGTTACACGCACGTTCAGCGGCCTCACGCCCGAGTTGTACCCGGAATTCGCGCCGAAAGGCGAGCTCTCGCTGCTGCACGCGCGCGTCAAGGCGATCCGGCAGGCACGCAACTACATCTACATCGAAGACCAGTACTTTTTCTTCATGCCGCAGTTCATGGAGGCGCTCCTGGAGGTTCTCCCCCGACTCCTGCGAGTGATCGTGGTGGTGCAGCGGCCGACCGTGTCCACGCAGGCGCGCATCGCTGGCTACGAGAAGCTCGTGTTCCAGATGGCGCACCCGCTGCTGACAAAGTTCCCGTCGATCTTCAAGATCTACACGACCCACGAGGCCCGCAAGCTCTACATCCACTCGAAGATCCTCATCGTCGACGATGTGTTCCTGTCTGTCGGCTCGTGCAACTGGAACCGCCGCAGCACCACGAGCGATTCGGAGATCGCGGCCAACGTGGTGGACGACAATGATCCCGATTCGACGATCTCACTCCCAGAGAACACGCAGATTCGCGTGGGCAAGCGCGTGCGAACGTTCCGCCTCGAGAAATTCGCCGAGAAGATCGGCGCCAACCCGGCGGAGCTGGACAGACTCGGACTCGTGGAGAGCTGCGAGCTGCTGGAGAAAGCGGCCAAGGACCGCGCGTCGTTCCCGTCCGCGCTGCTGGACACGCTCGCGGTGGACGCCAAGTGGGAGTTCGTTGTATTTCCGTCGAGCTACTCGCGCCACGTCGTGGACCCGGACGACTTTAACGGAGAAGATGCGTGAGGGAACTTAGAAGGCTAGCATCTCTCTTAACGAATCAACCAATACACACAGACCTACTGTTTGTCGCCGTCGTCACTTACACACACGTCAAACGGATCGATGACGTCCTCCAGCTCGTCGGGGAACACCTCAAAGTACGGCTCGAACCCCACGCTGAGCTTGCTGATCACGCTGTTGGCGGAGATCGCGGCGAGCTCGAGTGCGTGGACGCCCTCGAAGAACGTCATGTCGTTCAGCTCCGCGACGCTCAAACCCGAGAACTCGCTGAACTTGGCGAGGCGGAACGCGCGCGCCAGAGCGTTCACCTGGATGCCCTCGGGGGTCTCGGTCACGATCTCGCTGTCTACGATGTTGGCCGCGATCTCCGAGTCCGACGTCATGCTGCGCCGGTTCCAGTTGCCCGAGCCGATCGAGAGGAACACGTCGTCGATGAGCACGGCCTTCGTGTGGATGTACACGTCTAGCGCGGGCTTCATCGTGAAGATGTGCACTTTCTCCGGGAACTGGGTCACCAGCGGCTCGATCATCTCGTAGAGTAGCTTGCCGTACCCGACCGCTGAGGTCCCGAGCGTCGGCTTTTGGGTCACAACCACGAGCGCTCGCAGCAGCGGCAGCTGGCGCAGCAAAGCAGCCTGAAGCTCCAGCACGTCGATGAAGTACTGGTCCTCAATGTAAATGTAGTTCTGCGCGCGCGAGATCGCCTTCAGGCGGGCGTGGAGCAGCGACACCTCGCCCTTTGCAGCGAAATCGTAGCCTACTTTGCAGCTGAAGGTGCGCACGATCTGCACACTCGCGGTACCACAGCCATCGCTGCTAGCTTGGGTGGGTGTATCCAAGGACGAGACGGTAACTCGGGTGTCCTCAGCTGCCCGTATGGGGTTGTCGAACGAGACGATCTCTTCGTCGGGCTCCAGCGGCGGCTGCTGCGCGTTCCAGCGAGCGACAAAGTTCGCTGCGACATCCAGCGCCGCGGGCCCTTCCAGTCGAAGGGACGAATCCACCCAGCCGTCGTAGTGGTGCGCGATCTTCCGCAGCTTGCGCAGCTTCGTGTGGTTATGGAAGCGCGTGTCCCAACGGTCGTTTGTCATGTCGATGCCGCCCAGATAGGCGATTGCCGAGCGGTTCGGGTGGGTCAGCACCAGCGTCTTTTGGTGGTGCGAAGACGTCGGGTACGGGAGTCGGTTGTCGAAGAGCAGCAGCCCGAGGCTCTCGTTGGTGTAACTACTACTGCTATTGCTACGGTGGAAGCTGTTCATCCAGTGCTGCATCACGACGTTCTGCGCGCGCTCCAGGATGTTCGCCCACATGAGCGCGCGGACCTTGATCTCTCGCTGCATCACACGACCAAAGAGCGCCTGAAAAGTTGAATTCTGCCAGTCGGACTGCTTGGGGAGGAATGGGACGTTGTCGAGCGACCACCCTGTGAAGAACACCTGCCAGTCCGAGTCATTGAGGGACTCCAAGTCATCGTACACCGCCGAGAAGAACTTGTCGGTCGCGGGAAAGAGCTGTACGTCGTTGTTCTCGCTGTACACCTGCAGATCGTCTCTCGGGATGCCGCCACGCGACCTGGTCATCTCGTACTCCATGAGGAACCAGTCTGGAGCCCCCAGCAGCGGCTGCTGCATCCCCAGTAGATCGTCCGCGTAGGGCACCAGCACGTCCGTGGCCGAGTCGTTTGAGAGCGAGCGGCACTCCCACGAGACGAACTTGAAGTAGCAGAGCGCGCAGGGCTCGCAGATACACCCGGCGCTGATCATGTCGGTGAAGCTGGACTTCGGGTGGCATCGCGCCGTCGTGAGGTCGACCTTCGCCTCGACAGAGCCGCAGCAGTACCCCCACATCAGCGCTAGGACCCACAGCAGAGACCTGCGAAGCGCCATCGCTCGTGCCGCTCGTTGTGAGGACTGGGACTGAGAGCTGTGGCGCTGTCTGTCAAGAGCGAAAGTGAGCAGAAGCTCAATCCAATCACCCACGAAGAGCTCCACCAAATTTGAGGTGAAATGCGGAATGCATGCGGGTCAAGAGTCGGAATGATGGTAAAGTGAGTCCATCTCGTTTTCTTTTCATCCAATTAAACTCAATAATATTGATTTTTGACCAATAAAAACCACTAAATGCACATGTTGACAAGAAAATATCTATTTTCTTGTCCCGTGTGACGTGTGCAATGATTGATCATGGTGGTAACAGTCCCAAATCTCTATGGAGCGCACACACACGATGCCCACTGCTTTATTACGTGCACACTTCACTCATAAATATTTCTCTACAGCGGCGTGTAGTTTTGCTCTTCTGGCTCCAGGTCGTCCAGGATGCTCGCGGGGTCCTTCGTGGCCACGTCCAGCTGGTTCGCAGCGTCCAAGAACGTCATCGCGCTCAGCGCCTCGTAGCTTTTGCCTGTGAGCTCCATGAACTTGCGGATTCGGTAGTCGAGCGCGAGTTTCGCTACTTGAACGCCGTCAGGGGAGGTGACGAGCTCTTCATCGACGACGTTCGCGTTGAGCTCTGAGTCCATGAACATACTGTTGTCGTTCCAGTTCGCGGACCCGATCGACACGTACACGTCGTCGATGAGCACGAGCTTCGTATGCACGTATATATTGCGCTTCTTCTTGGTCGTGTACAGCTGGAATTTGTTGGGGTACTTGAGCTGCATCGGCGCCGCCATGTCGTGCAGCAGCTTCTTGTACAAAGAGTAGCCGTCGTCGCTCCCCGGGGACTGCACCACCACGATCAGGCGCTGGAGTCTGGGAAGCACCGCCAGGAGCTCCTCGAGCAGCTTTGACACGAGCACAAAGTACTGGTCTTCGATGTAGATGTAGTTCTTTGCATTGCGGATCGCCTTAACACGTGCGTCAAAGAGCGATCGCTCGCCTTTCGGCGCGGCTTCGAACTTGGAGTAGCCCTGGTTGTAGGTTCGCACGATCTGGACGGCGTGGTGGCCGTGCGAGGGCGGGTTGCTGGAGATCGCAGACAGCAAAGAGTACTCTGAGTTGACAAACTCCTGCATCTTTCCGGTGAACGAGTCCCCAGGCTTCGCGGACGAGTTCCAGCGCGTGAGGAAGTTAGTCGATACGTCGCTCGCGGCGGGGCCGATGACGCGCAAGTGACAGTCCATCCAGCCGGCTTTCTCAGTGTGCACGAGGTTGTCCCAGCGTCCAGAGGTGAGGTCGATGCCGCCAACGTACGCTATCCGGTCGTGCTGATTCTCGATGACCAGCGTTTTCTGGTGGTTCGAGGTGCTGCCTGGAACCGCGAGGCGGTCGTCAAACAGGAAGCGCGCCTTGCCGCCGTTCGGGGACGTCGCGAGGCTGTTGATGTAGTCGCGCACCTGCGTGTTGCCCTTCTTCTCCCAGAAGTTCGCGTGCGCGAGCGCGTAAAACTCGGCGCCGCGCACCACGGCGTGCCCAAAGATGTTCTGGAAGCCCGAGGTCTCGCCGCTCGGGTCGCTCTTAGGCTCGAATGGCGTGTTGTCGACTGTCCACGAGGCGAGAAAGATGCGGTCGCCGCTGGCGGTGGCTCGGACATCCTGAAAGACCGAGTGGAAGAACTCCTCGGGAGCTACGAACGCGGAAACCAGATTGCCGATTGTGTACACTGCCAGGTCATCCCGGTAGATCCCGCCGCGGGACTGGGTGATCTCATCTACAGTGAGGAACCAGGCCTCTGGCGCTGTCACTGGCTGCTCAACTGGGATCTCCGAGCCGTCGGAGAGATTGGGATCTTGGTTCCGCACAAACGTGCATTCCAAGAGCTTGGGGTCGAACTCGCACGCGTGGCAGGGCTTGCACGGACAGATCTGGCCGCCCATCTTGAGCGGCGGGTCGAGAACCTGGCACGTGACGCCATCGCGAGCCGCGAGTGGCGTTTGAATCGGCCCAGAGCACGCGAGCGCGAGTACTAGCAGCAGGAAGCCTGGCAGCCCAGCGCTGCTGCGAAATACGACCTTCATGGCTATGGAATAGCTGGCAATACAGACGATTGCTTGCTTGTTGGGATTTGGAGCCAAGATTCAAAAGTGAGCGAAAACGTCTGAAGAGGCGCAAAACGGACGCCTGAACGCCTCGCTTGGATCCTGTCGGAATGAGTAACTATAATAACCCCAAGCAGAAGAATCCTTGCCCCTGGGCGTGGCTCATGATAGAATAGGAAGCCTCCTGGGCGTGTTCATGATAGAAGTGATTTCTGTGACCTTTGCCAAGATCTTCTTGTTGGAGCGGAATGAACGAAAGGATACACCTCCGGCACACCATCGCATTCTGCAAGTCAGCACTCTAGAAATGCGTCCCACAAGCCTCCTCTTGTGTTGTCCAAGTGGTCTTGTCGGGTCCCAGGTCAGAATCTCTGCTTGCACGACAAAGAACCCAAATGCTAACGGCCACGTCGGTGGGTATCGAAAAGATCCACATGAACGCTGGGGCAGATAATATTGTTTGTCTTGGCGGTGGGACAGATAGGTATGAACTGTGGCAGGCAGGAGAGAACAAATTTATCCGAGCTACTCTGGCCAAACCAAATTCGCTCAGCCTTCCTCCACGTTCAGGTTGGCGAGAATGCTGTTCGGATCGCCAACCGCATCATCGAGATGGTTCGCGGTGTCGATGAACGCCATTTTGCTCAGCTCATCGTAGCTTTTCGTTCCCGTGAGCTCCATGAACTTGCGGATGCGGAAATCTCGCGCGATTCGTGAGCCGAGCGTGCCGTCGGGAGTTGACACGAGCTCATTGTCGACCACGTTGGCGCCGATCGCCGAGTCCGAGTCCATGCTGCGCTGGCGCCAGCTCGCTGAGCCGATGGACAGGAATACACCGTCGACGATCAGGAGCTTCGAGTTCAGGTACAGGTCGAGCTTCTCTTTCGTCGTGTAGAGCTGCAGTTTGTTGGGAAAGAGCTTTTGCATGGGAGCGACCATGTCAAACAGCAGCTTCTTGTTTGCGCTGCTTTCAGGTCGCTACACCACCACGATGAGCCGCTGCAGCTGGGGTAGTACCTTGAGAAGCTCGTCGAGCAGCTCCGGAACCACTGCGAAGCTCTCGCCTTCAATGTAAATGTAGTTGTTCGCGTTCCGAATCGCCTTGATGCGAGCTTTTAGCAGCGACACCTCGCCCTCTGGAGAAAACTTAGTGTAGCGCTGGTACTTTGGGCTGAAAGTGCGCACAATCTGCACATGATGAGGGCCGAGCATGGTGGTAATTGATGCGCTGTTGCTGGCTGTCGATGGCAGTGGCGAGTACTCTGGGTTGGCGAATGCTTCTCTGGTCTCCTCTTGCCCAGGCTTTGGCTTGGGGTTCCACCGAGCGAGGAAGTTTGCGGCCACGTCGTTCGCTGCCGGCCCAGCGATGCGCACGTTGGCGTCGACCCAGCCTTTGTAGTGCGCTTGAATCCCCGTTCTCCTGCGCAGGGACACTTGGTCATGATTGACAGTATCCCAGCGGTCTGAGCTGAGATCCGTGTCGCCACTGGGAGCGAGTTCATTGAGTCCTGGACTTGCGTGTTCTGCTCGATTTTTCCGCATTGGTCCACACAAGAGCGCGGAAGCTCGCTCCTCTGGCCACTGCTCGAAAGAACAGGCTCTGGAAGCTGGTCGTGGCTCCGATCGGGTCTCTTTGCGGCTCAAACGGCACCTTCTGGTCGATTGTCCACGCCATGAGGAACATGCGGTCGTCAGCACTGGTTTTCTCGACATCCCGCGACACCGAGCGGAAGAACTCGTCTGTCGCGACAAACGCAGTGACGCGATTGTCGCTCACGAACAGCGCCAGGTCAGTGCGAGGTACTCCACGGGACTGCGTGGTCTCGTCTTGGCTCAGGAGCCACTGATGCGGGTCTGATCTCCGAGCCGTCGGAGAGACTCATGCCTTCGGCTTTGATCAGCACGCACCCACCGCCGAATGTCTCGAACTCGCACAAGCGCCACGGGTGGGACACGCACGTCTACTTAGCCATCTTGATGGAGTTCTTGATTGCTCGGCACTCGACGCCTTGGCGGCGCGCAGCGAGGGTGGATGGCGTCATCGGCGTCATCAGCGCAAGCGCGAGAAGCAGCGTGAACACGCCATTCCAATGGAACTGACTGTGGAGCTTCATCTATGGTGGGGTTCGTCGGAATGCTGCAATGACAAGCGATACTGGAGAACTCTTGCGTTGATGTGGAGCAAGATTGTGCTGGTCATCCGTTTCAGAATTGTCGATAGATACCGTAATAGGGACAAGTCCCTATATTAATATCCAGTTTAGAATCAGATACGTGCACTCCTAATGTAGGGACCGTTGTGAACGACCGTGAATTGCCTGCTTCAGTGCAAGAAGAATACTTGTAAGTAGCATTCATTCACTCTTACCAAAAGGGTTTTTTACATTAGTTAAATGCACTGTAGGTTCACCAGCAGGCAAAATTGGCCCAATGATTTGTCTCTTCTTACAAGGTCTCCACGCAGAGGTCATCGGCGTCCGAGAACTCGCGTAGGTGCTCGCTCTCGTAGGCCACAAAGTAGATCTTGTCGTCCAGCTCCATGGGCTCGATGAGCGTGTCGGGCTCCTGCGCCGCGAGGTCGAACTGGTCGGCGGCCTCGAGGAATGTCATGGCGTCCAGCGTCTCGTAGTCGCGGCCGGTCTTCTCGATGAACTTGCGGACGCGGTAGTCGCGCGCGAGCTTGTTGACCGTGATGCCCTCTGGCGCGACCACGAGCTCGTCGTCCACGACGTTGGCCGAGATCTCCGAGTCCGACGTCATGCTGCGGCGGTTCCAGTTGGCTGAGCCCACCGAGAGGTACACGTCGTCGATGATCACGAGCTTGCTGTGCACGTAGATCGAGCGGCTCTTCTTCGTCGTGTAGAACTGGAACTTGTTCGGGTACTTCTTCTGAATCGGCTCCACGTTGTCGTACATGAACTTCTCGTAGCCGCCCAGCGTTGCGGACGAGTCGGGACGCGGCACCACCACGATGATGCGCTGCAGGCGCGGGAGCACCTTGAGCAGCTCCTCAAGAAGCTGCGGCACGAGCACAAAGTACTGGTCCTCGATGTAGATGTAGTTCTTCGCATTGCGGATCGCCTTGATGCGCGCCTGGAAGATCGAGGTCTCGCCGCGCGGCGCGAACTCATAGTTCTTGTACTCGCAGCTGAACGTGCGCGCGATTTGCACGTTGTGCGTGCCACCGTGCTTGCCGTCCGTCTCGGGGTCGATACCGCACGTACCGATCGGCAGGTCGACGCTGTCCGGGTTCTCAAAGTTCAGCACGTCGTCGATGATGTCGGTCGACGGCTTCGTGTCCGAGTTCCAGCGCGCGAGGAAGTTCGCGGCCACGTCCTTGGTCGCAGGGCCGACAATCCGCACGTGTGCGTCGACCCAGCCGTTGTAGGCGCGCTGGATGCCCGTCTGCGTGCGGAGCTCGTCCTGGTCGTGGAGGATGGTGTCCCAGCGGTCGGACGTGAGGTCCACGCCACCGACGTACGCCACGAGGTCGTCCTTGCGCTCGATGATGACCGACTTCTGGTGGTGCGCGTTCGTGTGCGCGGCGAGGCGGTCGTCGAAGATGAAGTGCGCCTTGCCGCCCGTGTCGCTCGATGGGATACTGTGCAGCAGGTCGCGCATCTTGACGTTCTGCTCCGTCTCGAGTAGGTTGCTCCACACGAGCGCGTGGAAGTTGGCGCCGCGCGAGATCGCATTGCCGAACACCGTTGCGAAGTTCGTGGCCTCGCCCGTCGGGTCCTCCTGCGGCTTGAAAGGCACCTGGTCGACGCTCCAGCCTGTGAGGAAGATGCGGTGGTCCGTGCCGCAGCTTTCGATGTCCTCGTAGACCGCATGGAAGTATTCGTTCGAGGCGACAAAGCCCGTGACCTGGTTGCCCGACGTGAACACGGATAGGTCCTCACGCGGATGGCCGCCGCGCGAGTTGGTGATCTCTTCCTCGCTCAGGAACCAGAGCGACGGGTCCAGCGTCGGCTGGTCGATCTCGACGTCTGAGCCGTCCGAGAGGTCGCGGCCCTCGAACGGGATCAGCGCGCACTTGCCCTCGGTCAGGCTGAACTCGCACAGGTGGCACGGCTGGCACACGCAGAGCTCCATGGCCATGTCGTAGTAGCTCTTGAGCGGGCGGCAGTGCACGCCCTCGCGCGCGCCGTCGGCGGGGACGAGCGCGCTGACGCCGAAGAGCAAGAGCCAAGCGGCCAAGCGCGGTGTGCTGATTCCTCGCACCATCTCGGGTGCTGGTGCTGCTGGCGACTGGGTGAGCTGGAGGAGGCCAAAGCGGAAGTGGTGACCTCAGAGCACGGGGGCTAATCTCCAGATTAAACCGCATCAGACGTTAATGCCTGTTGGATGGACTGGGATGATGAGGCGACCAAACTTATCGCTTTGCAATGACGCGCTTGTGGGTTAAACTTGTGAGTAAAGAGCCACAAGTCACAAGTGAGGGGAAAGGCCAGCAACGCGCAGCTGCCAGTGGCTTCTCAGCGAACGCTCTTGGAAAAAGCCACAACTGAGTCGGTAGTACCATGACACTGCAAGAGCATAGTGAAATCAAGATGTGTGCAAGGTCGGAATCAGTGATTTTGCCACTGCACACATCTTGATTTCACTATGCTCTTGCAGTGTCATGGTACTCTCCGGGATGATGGGCAACGGCTCATTTGACAAGCATCAGTTTTAATTTTGGTTTATGATTCCTTATTTTGGGACATGTCCCTGATTTAATATAAATTTGGGAATCCATCAAACAAGTAATTTGGGTTCTGTATCTGCTCAAAAATCGTCAATGACACACATGAGCAACCAACAAATCAAATCAACAATTTCTGCAGCTTTCAAAACTTCACCCACGATACTCAGCGTCTCTTCACTATGAACGCTAGCTACACCCACTGTCTACCCACCTCCTACATGGCCTGGTTGAAGCACACGTCCTGCGAGTCGATCTGCTGGCGCACGGCGTCGCTCGCGTAGGTCGCAAAGTAGGGCTTCTCGATCAGCTCCAGGTGCTCGATGGTCGTCAAAGGGTCCTGCGTCGAGTCGTCGAACTTGTTGGCCGCGTCGATGAACGTCATCTTCTTCAGGTCGTCGTACTTGACGCCCGTATGCTCCGAGAACTTGCGGAGACGGAAGTCCAGTGCGAGCTTCGTCACGAGCAGCCCGTCGCCGTTCACAGTCACTTCGTCGTCGACGATGTTGGCGCCGATCTCCGAGTCCGACGTCATGCTGCGGCGGTTCCAGTTGCCCGAGCCGATGGACACGTACACGTCGTCGATGATTACAAGCTTCGTGTGCACGTAGATCGAGCGGCTCTGCTTCGTGGCGTAGAACTGAAGCTTGTTCGGGTACATCTTCTGGATCGGCACGACGTTGTCAAACATGTACTTTTCGTATCCTGCTAGCGCGGCCTGGGTTGCAGGACGCGGCACGACGACGATGATACGTTGCAGTTGTCCAATCACCTTGAGGATCTCGTCGAGCAACTCTGGCACGAGCACAAAGTACTGGTCTTCGATGTACATGTAGTTCTTGGCATTGCGGATCGCCTTGACGCGTGCATGGAATAGCGTGATCTCACCGTTCGGCGCGAACTCGTAATTTTTGTAAAGACAGCTGAATGTGCGCACGAGCTGCACGTTATGGTTGCCCTGCTTCTCGGCCTGGACATCCGCTGGAGTCTCTGGCAGTGGCGGCAGTGGCTCGTACGGCGGGTTGTCAAAGTCCATGATGTAGTCCAGACGGTCCTGCGACGGCAGCGTCTTGGAGTTCCAGCGGCCGAGGAAGTTCGCGGCCACGTCCCGCGCAGCAGGTCCCTCAATGCGCACGTGCGCGTCGACCCAGGCGTTGTTGTCCTTCTGGATGCCCGCGCGCTTGCGGAGCGCGATGTTGTTGTGCTTGATGGTGTCCCATCGGTCGTAGGTGAGGTCCACGCCGCCGACGTACGCCACTAGCTCGGCGTCCTTGCGGTAGAGGACGACCGACTTCTGGTGGTGTGCGGACGCAGGCGACGAGAGGCGGTCGTCGAAGACGAAGAGCGCCTTGCCACCGTTCGGCGACGGTGGGAGGCCGTTAATAAAGTCGCGCACCTGCACGTTCTGCTGCACCTCGAGCACGTTGTTCCACACGAGCGCGTTGAAATTCGCGCCGCGCTCGACCGCGCTCGCAAAGAGGTTATCAAAGCCCGACCAGGCGCCGGTCGGGTCCGTCTGCGGCTCGAACGGGACATCCGCGACGCTCCAGCCCGTGAGGAAGATGCGGTCGTCCACGCCCGTGGACGCGATGTCCTGATAGATCGAGTGGAAGTACTCGTTCGTGGCCGCGAACGTCGTGATGTGGTTGCCCGACGTGTACACTGACAGGTCGTCACGCGGGAAGCCGCCGCGCGCCGCCGTGATCTCCTCCTTGGTCAGGTACCAGTGGTTCAGGTCCAGGACCGGCTGCTCCACCTTGACGTCCGAGCCGTCCGAGAGGCTCATGTTCGCTGTCTGGATGAGTCCGCAGCCGCCGAAGAAGCTGAACTCGCACATGTGGCACGGCTGGCAGATGCACAGCAGCAGTGTCATCTGCATCGGGTTGTCCAGGTAGCGGCAGTCGATCGCCTCACGTGTGGCGGACACCAGCGGCGCCGGCGCCGAGAGCGCCGCAAACGCGAGCCCGAGCGCGAGCTTCATCACCACAATGTCGATCTAAAGAGCTGGCTGGCGGACGGATGGACGGACGGACTGACAGGCACGCGCGCAATCTGGAAATGAGCTTTGAAGCAAAGGCGGCGGTGGCTCCGTCCGTCGCCTCTCTTCACACACGCATCGCTGTGGAGACGGCGAGCGGGCCAATCAACGCCAACGCTCAAATCACCTGCGCGCCTTTTTCGGAAAGTTCATCCATCCTCACTCGATTTTACCCTCAGATAACAGGTGTAACTGGCAAATGTCCGTTACGTAATATAGAGGTATTTTGCTAAAGCAAACAATGTGTATCAAACATATACAGGTTTATTTGGTAAGAAGGTATTATTACATCCGGCACGGGAACGTGCCAGTCAGCGCCTCCCGTTGACATTCAAAAGCAGCTGAGCGCTGAAAGGGCATCATCATTGGGAAGGGCAAACAGAGCTACGGTGCTTGCAATCAGCAAAAAGCGCTGGCAGGCGCCAGGCTATTGATAGTCAAGCCACCTTGGATGTTTCAACACAATTGCAAGCAATGCGCCGCCACTCATCAACTCACATCTCACAGGCGAACATCCAACTGAATTCCATAATCACGAGTGAGAAATCAGGTCCTCCCCCAAAGTGTTGACTCGCAACTTTTGACAGAATTATTTTTTCTTTTGGGCTCCAATAGTCCCCAAAATAACTCATTTATGTCAGTTACATTATTTTAGGTGTCACAATAAATGTTAAGTTGGGTTGTTGAGCTCCTCACTTTGAAGTGTCATGGGTTGTCATGGGTTGACAAGGATCCTGTCACAGCTTCAGAACTTGGAATGAGAATTTTCAAAACTTGGAATGAGAATACTCCAGCAATATGCACTCGTAGCGTAAAGTAATGAATGGAATTGATTGGCTGATTGTTATATGGTTGCTTCGTGCGTCCGCATGTGCCGCTCAGCAGACATCCTGCGGGTCGATCAAGTTGCGCACCGGGTCGCTCGCGTACGCCGCAAAGTACGCCTTCTGGTCGACCTCCAGCGGCTCGATGATCGTGCTCGGGTCCTTGGCCGCGAGGTCGAATTGGTTCGCGGCGTCGATGAACTTCATTTTCTTCAGACTGTCGTAGCTCAGTCCCGTGTGCTCTTGGAACTTGCGCAGACGGTAGTTGAGCGCGAGCTTGTTCACCGTGACATCGTCGGGAGTCGGCGTCACGAGCTCATTGTCCACGACGTTCGCCCCCATCTCCGAGTCCGAGGTCATGCTGCGGCGGTTCCAGTTTGCCGAGCCGATCGACACGTACACATCGTCGATGACCACGAGTTTCGTGTGGATGTACAGGTTGCGCGTGGCTTTCGTAGTGTAGAACTGAAACTTGTTTGGGAACAGCTTCTGGATCGGCGACACCATGTCGAACATGAACTTCTCGTACCCAGCGATCTTCACGTCGGTTTCCGGTCTCGGAGCCACAACAATGACGCGCTGTAACTGCGGCAGCACTTTCAGAATCTCGGCAAGGAGCTCTGGTACCAGCACAAAGTACTGGTCCTCGATGTAGATATAGTTCTTCGCATTGCGGATCGCCTTGATGCGTGCCTGGAAGAGGGAAGTCTCGCCGTTCGGGGCGAATTCGTACTTCTTGTACTTGCAGCTGAACGTCCGGACGATTTGGACATTGTGCGGACCCTGGTCGTCCTCAGACTGTGAGGCGGTCTCTTTCGAGTCGTCTATGTTATCCTTGATACTCGGTAGCACTGGGAGAGTCGAGTACGCCGGGTTCTCAAAGTCGAGCACGTCGTCAAGCAAGTCGGTCGCTGGCTTGGTCTTCGAGTTCCAGCGCGCGATGAAGTTTGCTGCGACGTCTTCTGCGGCCAGCCCGTCAATACGTACCTGGGCATCCAGCCACCCGTCGCTGCCTCTGTCGATGCCCGCCTTCTTGCGCAGCGCGCCCTGGTCGTGCTTGATCGTGTCCCAGCGATCGCCCGTGAGGTCGATCCCACCCACGTACGCGACGACCACCTCGTCGTCTTCACGCTGGATGACGAGCGTTTTCTGGTGGTGCGCAGACGCAGCAGCTGGCAGCCGGTCGTCAAAGATGAACTCTGCCTTGCCTGTCTTGTTTGTTGACAGTGCGTTGATAAAGTTGCGCATTTTCACGTTCTGGTCCTTTTCGAGCAAGTTGTTCCAAATGAGCGCGTGGAAGTTCACGCCTCGAGCCACGGCACGGCTAATGACGCTGTGGAAACCCGATTTCGCTCCTGTTGGGTCGGTCTCGGGCTTGAACGGCACTTCGTCGGTGCTCCAGCCAGCGAGCAGGATCCGGTCATGGGCATGCGTGGCCTCGAGATCGTCAAACACCGCGTCAAAATACTCTCTTGTCGCCACGTACGCTCGCACGCTGTTGCCAGAAGTGTAGTCTGAGAGATCGTCTCTCACGATGCCACCGCGGGACTTGGTGATCTCGCTTGACGTGAGGAACCACTGCTCGGGCTGGAGCAGCGGCTGCTCCATTTGCACCTCCGATCCGTCCGAGAGGCTCATGCCCGCGGTCTTGATGAGTCCGCAGCCGCCGTTGCGGAAGCTGAACTCGCACAGGTGGCAGGGCTCGCAGATGCAGAGCTTGGACGTCATCTGCATCGGGCTGGACAGCAAGCGGCAGTTGACGCCATTGCGCGTGGCGGCAGCAGCCTCGGAGACGATGGCGACTGTGAAGATCGCGAATGCGAGGGTAGCTGTCGCGCGGAGTCGCGACTGGCGCTGTGGGATTTTTGCCATGGCAGTTGGACTGAGAAGCGACGAGGCAGATGCAGGAATGAGCTGAATCGAAACAGAGCCATGAAGATCGAGAGAGCCCATGCCAAACACTTCCATCCATTTTGGCATCAGCATTTCGTAACACGTTTTCTGAACCCATCGCTGCTGGATTCTGGCTGGAAATCAGTGTCAGTCAAATCAACTTTCTCGTTCCTATGTTTAACTTTGGGTTCCAAAATGTTCGATTTTAGGGATTTTGATCATCAAGATATCAAGACGATCAATAACAACATCATTTTGGGTCGCATGAATTTGATTAAATTAGGCAAAAAACCAGTTTAGGGTTTGGCGGAATACAATTCGTCAAAGTCGAAGAAAAAGAAACTCATCCTGAAGGTGATGCCAACCCACGGCTGCTATTAGATTTTCTTCTGTAGACACTCCTTGAATGGTGGACGGCAGCCGTAGTCTGCGCTCGTGGTCTGCAGCGACGCTCGCTGGAACCTGTCACACAACTCAAGCCATCAAATCGTTAACAGGCGCCTCATGGGGTTCACCCACCAGCAGCAGCCATGCGAACCCAAGTATCCTCCAGTGGACAAAAGACTCACTTTGGGTCGGCGAGCTTGGACTTGAGCGCGTGGATGCGGTTGTCGTAGGTGAAGTCCTCGGCCTTGGCGTTCTCGAGGTAGCAGAGCCCGTACTCGTCCCACCAGCGCTTGGCGGCCTGGCGCTCGCTCTCGATCTGCGACGTCAGGTTCGCCTCCTTCGACACGTAGTCGATCTCCTTCGTGTCCTTCTTGGCGGGAGATGCCATTCTCTTGGTCTCTTGCTGGCGGCGGCTGAGAAAATCTCAATTGAGCTGCTTGCTCCGACTCTCGCTCTCTCACGCTCGACCGGCCGAGGTTCTCAAACTCCTCGCTATTACGAAAATAGCTCTTCGTCGTTCCTAAGGGGGGGGGGGGGGGGGGGGGGGGGGGGGGGGGGGGGGGGGGGGGGGGGGGGGGGGGGGGGGGGGGGGGGGGGGGGGGGGGGGGGGGGGGGG
>JAASGK010000372.1:0-26571 GCA_023334195.1 Globisporangium emineosum
AGCTGCGATTTGACCACGAGAGTGTTCTAATGACGTTCTCTAACATACTAAAAAAGCTCGTCCGCAAACACAAAACTCGAAAAAAAATCCACATCATTTAATTATTTTTTTGCTGTCCTTAACTTTTTGACGTGCACTGTAGTTTCCAAAAAATTTCTTGCAATTTGTACTGAATTGTTGGAAAGAGCTCTCCAGAATGCTAAACCGGTGGTTTGCCATTTTTGAAGTCACTTTAAAAATTGTGCTGGCTACATATTTTAAAAACGTTCACGCGTAAGCCACTTTGACAACTTTGGTGAGATGGCTTCAACACATTCCCTCTGAAGCACTGTCAAACACACACTGGAATGATGGAATAAAATGGGGGTAGCGTTGTTGTTAAGACGCGTCGGCTGCTTATATGCGGAAACCGGACGCGGGTAATAAATCAATGCGCTTCTCCACGAGTGCCTTCTTGATCGGGAAGACGTTGTCGATGCCGCGCTGCTTGGCCTCCTTCAGCGCCGCCCGCGCGACCACCTGGAAGCGCTCGTTCTCCTTGGCGAGCGCGTCGACCGACTCCTTGTGCGCAAACACCGCGGCGGCGCGCTCCTCCACGTGGGTTTTCCGGCGCGCGTCCGCCTGCTGCTTCTGCTCCACGGCGATGTGCAGACTGTCGAGGCGCTCTTCCTGCTCCTCCTGCTTCACCTGGAGCTCGATGCGCTGCCCGAACTCGTTCCACTGCCGCACCATCTCGCGCGCGCTTTGGTGTTCTTTCTGCTTTTGCTGGGCTTTTTGCTCGACCTGGTGCTGCCGGCTCCTATGGATCGCCTCTTTCTCCGCGGCACGGCGGTCGCCTCTTCCCTGAAGCTCCGCGTCCTCTTTCGCCCGCACCTCCTGGCTCTGGTTCTGCAGTCGCAGGTCCTGCTGCACCTCGAGCTTGACGAGGTTCTGCACCGCGAGGTCGATCATGCGCTGCTTCCGTGCCTGCGCCTTCTCGCGCTTCTGCTTCTGGAGCTCGTCGCGCTTGGCATTGCGCAGCTGCTTCTTCTTATCGTCCTCGTCGCGCTTGAGGTCATCGAGCCGCTCCTGCTCCTTTTGCATCTCGCGGTGCGCCTTGAGCCGCATGTTGGCGAGCTGCGTGTCCTCACCCGCCTGCTTGAGACGCAGCTTGCGCGCGCGCTCTTTCTCCTGCTCATCACGCAGGTTTTGCTCGGCCTTCTGCTTAGCGAGCTCTCCATCGCGTTTCTCCTACATCCAGCAGCAAGTCAATCAATACAAAGGCAAGATAATAAATAGAGCTGCCCATATTTGCACTATACAAGCCCGACAAAGAGGCCCACCTCGCGTAACTCGCTGATGTACCGCTGCTTGTACTCCTCGAGTTGCTGCTTCTGGACGAGCGCGAGCCTCTCGTACTCGAGCTGCTGGCGCTTGCGCTCTGCCTGCTCCTCCTCCTCGCCCTGCAGCACCTTCGCGAGCACCTGTTGGTCGTGCACAAAGTTCACGAACCGGTCTTGCTCGTCCAGCATCGATTTCTCTTCCAACTGGAGCTTGCGGTGCTGCATAAACCCCAAGGTGTCAGCGCAGCTAACCCCCAAGAAACGAGTTGCAGATCAAGCAAATATCGTATAGACGTACATGAACGACATCCGCCAGCAGCTGCTTGCTGCGTAGCGTCTTCATGCGGTCGGTCTGCTCGTAAAGCAGGCAGTTCGCGCGCTCGATCTGCTTGGTGCGCGCTTCACGTTGTAGTTGCGCTTCTTCTTCGTCGATCTTCTTACGTGCCTCTTCCTCGCGCTCCTCCTTGTCTTTCTTCCAGCGGTCCTTCTTCTTGCGCATCGCCTCGAGCGTGTTGGGCCACTGCGCGGTTCGCTGCTCGGACTTCGCCTTGGTGGCCAAGCGTTTGGCTTCGCGATCGCTCTGCACAGGTGCAGACACGCTCGCGAGGATGCGCTCGAGCTCATCCGACGTCAGCGTTGACGGCATGGCTGCCTGTTTTCAACTAGCTCCAGGGCACGCACGCAGCGATTGATGGAAGGAAGAGCCTAACGTAGCAGCAGCAGTAACTCAAGCAATAGGGCGTCTCGGTTGCTTGTTCTCTCGTGGTCTTGAACTCCCACAAAGCTTGGAGCTTGAGCTGCAGCATTCTTCATCCACCTATCTCATCATCAGACCATCTTGACTTACGTTTCAAAGGCTTGGCGGTAAATTTAGCAGCGCTCTCTTTTTTCATCCAATCATATCAGTCAAAATAATTAATAGCCAATGAAAACTACGCGTTAAACTTAGAGAGCCAATCAAACAGCGTAAAAAGCGATCTATTTTTGAAGCTCGGCACAGGTTGCGTCATTTGGCCATGACTGGCATCATGAAATCATTCAAGCACACTTGCATCAACCACTTCGAGTTTCCGTGCATGATCAAGGTTCAATACGCATGCAACAGTCGTCACTGATAAAGAGATGCAAATATGAATTCTTGTTTATTGAGCGTTTTTCTAGGGAGAGGCCAGCCAACAGACTCTCTCTCTCTCTCTCTCTCTCTCTCTCTCTTGGTAGTTTAATTGTTGCTGTTGTTCTTCTGGCGCTTGTTCGTCTGCTTCGTGATGACCGCAGGCTCCACCGACGGGTGATAGAAGCGAATCTCGTTCACCATGCGCTGCCGGATCTCGTTCACGCTCATGCGCTTCTCGTCAAAGTCCAGCTGAATCGTGCCGGGCGCGACGATCTCTTCCTCGAGCGACCGGATGCTTGCCAAGTACTTGTGCGAGAGCGCTTCGTCCAGCGTCGCGCGCTTCAGCGGGTTCATGCGCAGCATCCACGTGAGCAAGTCAATCGCCTCGGGTTCAGCGCCAGGGTACATCTCCTGCAGGTTCTGGCGCGGACGCGGCGGCAGACTGCGCAGGTACGTCTGCACGTCCGGGTCCGCGATTTGCGCAATGTCATCTTCATCCATCGTACCGAGCACGTCGAGGATCGTGTTGAGCTGGTCGCGGCTATCTTGAGGAAGCGCGACTTGGCCAGCGCCAGGGCTCAACGGGAAGCACGACACACCCGGGAACAGCGGCTCGCGCTGGTAATGCGACGGCACACTGCTCTTCTGCATACTGAGCAACTCGGCAAATATGCAGCCGACCTGAATTTTCAAAGACACCAGCAGCCACATTAGTCAGTCTACATCACACACACGCTCACAACACACCCCATTGTCATAACAAAATGCTTGTCCTTGCTCAGCCAACCAAATACACACTTACCGACCACACGTCGATCGCTGCAGAGTAGTCGTGGTCACGAAAGATGATCTCTGGCGCGCGGTACCATCGCGTGACAACGTGCTCCGTGAGCTGGCGCTGGATACGCTTGCCGGGTGTGCGCGGGTGGATGCCCGTGCCCTCGAGGGTCCGGTCGTCCGGCGTCGAGCCGTCCGCGTTGTTGCGCTTGCGCTTGCGACCCGATGAGAACTTGGTCGAGAGCCCGCGCGCGAGCCCAAAATCGCAAATCTTAATCGCAACCGGCGACAAATTCAGCAACACGTTCGCAGGCTTCAGGTCGCGATGCACAATCTCCGCCGAATGCATATACTTGAGCGCCTTCAAGAGATCCAACAGCAGCCATCGAAGGTGCTCGGCCGTTAGAAACTGCGGCGAGTGCAGCAACTTCTCGAGATCCGACGGAAGGTACTCAAACACGACAAAGAGGTCCTGGAAGTTGCTAATGTCGCGCGGTGCGATGATCTCGCGGATCTGCACAATGTTCGGGTGGCGCAACTGGCGCACGATACACAACTCACGGAGAATGCGCTTCGCGTCGATCGGGTCCGAGAACACGTTCTGGATCTTCTTGATCGCGACGATCTCGCCCGTGGGCAAGTGCTTGCAGCGCACCACTTGGCCGTAGCTCCCCTGTCCGAGCACGCACTCGATCGAGTAGTGCGGCGCAATCTCGCTCCAGCCGGGGATCTTCGACGCGTTCGACTGCGCAGATGCGGCAACGGCACCAGGCGCAGCAGAAGGCGCGGCAGTTGGCATCGACTGCGCATTGTTGTTATTTGGGACTGGCGCTGCTGCAAGGACCTCAGGAGGCAACTGGTGCTCCACTGTAATAATGACCACAGTATCAAAAATCAATTAGCCATTCGTAAAACATCATCCTTAAAGAACAAAGCAACACTTACGCGACGAGTGGTCCGAGATCGCAGGAGTACCAGCAAGCGACTTGTGTGGGTTCTCGTACACTGGTGGTGCTGCGGCTTGTGAGACGTCGTGACCGATTACGAGCATGCCCTGGCCCGCAGGGTTCGAAAGCAGCGGCGTGCACGTGGTCAGCAGCGTCAATTTCGAGCGGTCGCGCTTCGTGAATTCGAGCATCGCGCCGGTGAACGGCACGCCCTGCATGCACCGCGCGAGCGCATCCGAGAGGATGTTCACGGTCTGCGGTGGCACGAGGAACGGCACGTCCGCGAGCAAGTTGCGGCCCGCCATCTCTTCGCGCGCAAAGCCCGAGAGCTTGATCGCGTAGTCGTTCCACAAAATGATGCGCATGAGCTCGTCCACGACAAACACCATCGACGCCGACGTATAGAGCGACTTGCCGAGACTCGCGAGGCTCTCGGTGGTCGCACAGTACGTCTCGACCGAGCTCACAAACGACTGCATCTGCGGCACGGACGAGTGCTCAAAGTTCTCCCCAATGGTCTGCGCCATGATCTTGCGGATCACGCTGTTGCGCTTCTGGCCCACGGCGGCCGCCGCAACCGCCGCATTCGCTGGTCCCGGGGCGCTTCCAGATGCGCGCCCACTCCCGCCGCTGTCCGAGTCTCCGGATCGGATCACCGACTTGTCAAAGTGCACATGTGCGGCGCCTCGCGTGTGCGGGTGCTTGTTTCCGTTCATTATTACGTGGAGTGCTGATCAAAGAGCGTCTGCGAATGAGCAGGAGACACAAATAGAGTTAGCGCGCACACTTACACAGACTCATACCCACGCACACGCTCATAACATGAAGCAGAAGGAAAAATGAGCGAAGTAAATTCGCCATTCCTTCCACATACGCCACGTCGCTACAACGCACCTGGATCTGAAGTGTCGTGGCTTCTCGCGTCAGTCTGTCCACGCAGAGAAGATTGGAAGGGAGTAATGGGCACAGCGCGTGTGTGTGCGTGTCCTCTCGAGCGGAGGGAGCGGGCGGGCGGGCAGGTGTGTCGATCGACAGACAGACAGACGGATGGATGATCGATGGATGAAGATGCAGGCGTCTGTCGCGGGCTTCCTCTTCCTCGTCTTTCCTTACTTTGGCTCGCAATTTACAACTGCCCCCCTTTTTCTCTGCGATGATGGGAAGTCTGGTACAGTAGACCCTCTTTAATAGTATAACCTTCGTATGTGAATATGCGAATACCGGTAGTCGAAGACTCCAACAATTGCGAAGCGATTTGGAAATGGAAACAAGAAACAGTGTGCTTCGCATGCATGTTTCGCATGTTTCAGCTGAAGCATGCTATGATCTCTTCCATCCACCAATTCCCTTAGCACCAACCAGCTCCCGTGTGAAACAATTATGGTCAGACGTGACAGACGAAGGATCAACATCTTCCGCTCACTATCTTTCACAAAATCGCAGTTTTCATCTTCTTGTTGCAAACATTAGAAACTTTATTCAAGGAAACCTGGCAACATCTCCATTAGCAGCGCTCAAAGATCTTGTAAAGCTTGGTCAGACACGCCACGGGCGCGATGGTCGACGCGTCGTTGAGCTCGTGCGGTGGGGAGAACTCGGCGCGCTTCGTCGCTGGAAAGAGCACGTGCTCCAGCACCAGCGCCGTCTTGTTTTCCGTCCCAGCCGCCTGCGTCGGGTACCGCAGCTCCGCGTACCAGTGCGCCAGCACCTGCGCGATGCTCTCGAAGCACGCCTCCTCTTCCTCCCAGTTCACTTCCGTCGCTAACTGGAAGATGAACTCCGGCAGCGAGTGGATCGACGGCTCGTGGTCTGGCAGCAGTCTTGGAAGCGAGCGGAGCATTCCCTATCAACATCAAAGCAAAATCAGATAACCAACCTTCTTGTACCAATAAGTTGCAATAGAACGAGACTCAAAATCTAATGTACCTGCGTGTCAATGTCGAGTGAAAAGTACTCGGTCAGCATGGGGCCATTGGACGCCAGCAGCGTCTTGATCTCCTCGGCGAGTTGCTCCCTCGGCCCGTCCTCTTCGTCGTAGCCGTTGCGAGGATTCGCCAGCGCCTCAATCACCAGTTCGTAGATCGAGAGCGGTGTCTCCAACTTGATCGGCCGCAGAGCACCGAATTTGCGCAGCGTGCGCTCGTAGAAGAGGTGGTACGCGATTTCCTGGTGCTTCACAACGTACAGTTTTGTGCGAAACTGGATGAGCGAGTACTGTTTGTTCACCACTCCAACAAAAGTGTGCTCGCGAAACAACTACAGATATAAGCAAACAAGTGGATTGAGCACCACAAAGTTAGTTCACACATAGCAACACGGTTGCAGCAGTATATGACACACACAACACACGTACTCTGTCGAGAGATTTGCTTTTCTTGCGCTCGACCTGGTAGAGAAGGTTCTGGACGCTGGAGAGCAACTGGGGGCTTTGCGTGGCTTCGACAGAGCTCCGTCGGTCGTCGCCTTTCTCCGCTTGCTCGGGCTCTATTGGAAAAGAATCAGATCACACAGCAGCAGCACGCATAGCACCTTGTCAAATACCAGTTTCTCCATCAGATATCAACAAGTGCCAAGTTACAAACCTTGAGACGAACTGGACGTGTCGTCGAGCGAAGAATCGAGTTTCCTCTTCTTTGAGCTGGAGCCATTTCGTGAAGATGCTGACTTTCCAGAATCTTCGTCCTCCGAAAGAGATGAAATGCCGTCCTTAGGTTCTTCTTGCGAGGAGCTCTGGCGCTTTTGAGTGTGTTGGGGAGACGACTGCGATAAATCCGACTGTGATCGTTGAGACTCGAGAAAGTAGTACTTGTCGATGGTGTTGGAGCGATGATCCGTTCGCACCAGTCGTTGCGGCGCCTAAGCACAATCAAAAACACAAACACAGTAGTTGCAAGATCAAACCCCCATCCAAGTCCTTTATACAAGTTCATGCAGGACGCCAAACAGATTCTTACATGCAGTGGGTTGTATTTCTTGGACGCTGGTACCGATTTCTGGCTCAATACGACCTCAATCGCTTGCGACGCCATCACTTGACTCGCTTTCATGCCGTCATCACTCAGATCACCATCGTCGTTCTCTTCATCCTCATTGTCTTCCAAGTCTCCCATCAACCTGCTCTGACTCGCAAGCGATTTGTTGTGTGAGTGACTAGAAATGGTCGAGATCCCCATCATAGAAGTAATCGGCTGCACGGAAAAAGTACGACTCTCGTTGCTGCCCTTCAGCTGCTTCTCGATTGCCTGGCTCAGCGCGTCCACGATCTCTTCTTCGTGGAGGAAATGAACCTAAAGCGCGCACACACACAGCAGTCATTTAGTCAAACCATAGTCACGATTCAACAGAGGCATTGAAACGCGTATACAAACCTCTCGTTTGGTCGGATGCACGTTCACGTCGATGTCTTGCGGGGGAAGCTCGAGACTGAGGTACACAAACGGGTGTGTGTGCTTTGGGAGATAGAGCGAGTACACGTACTCACATGCCTTCTTGAGCGACGGGCAGTCGACGAGGCGATGGTTGATAAATAAGATGAAATGGCTCTTCTTCAGGCTGTGTGAGCACGCAGGATCATCCAACACACGCACAAGCGTTAACAACAATAACAATCTCAGACCATAGGAAACCTCAGCACTCAAACACACTGGTGTACTCACTTGTAGTTGGCGTTGGAGACATATCCCTGCACTTTGTACTGAATGCCCAGCGCTGACGAACTTGAATCCTGTCTCTCGTGCTTGAACTCGAGCAGCTCCGCTGCCAGTTTAGAGCCGTAGATACTGCGCAGCACGTCCAGTTGGGTGGTAACTTGCATCGTATTGACGTCACACGATGGCTCTCGATGCTAAGCTCACAACAATTGCACACCACAGCACAAGTGTTACGAGACCACCACTTAAGCTCCTCAATATAGGCTACAAGTCACTCATTTCCGTACCTTCTTGCACACAAATCCCACGTGCTTGGAGCCGTACTGGACCGCGTACTTTTGCACGACCTCGAGGATGCGCTGATACTGCTCGGACGTGTTCTTCAGCGCCTGCTTGCGCGTGCTGAGGTTGTAAAACAGGTCTTCCACCTGAGCGCATCAAGTATTCAGCATTTAGAAAAATTCACACACGCCAATAGCACAACATAACCACTGTTGTTAGTACCAGAATCTGCGTGCCGATCTTTCCTGCGCACGGCGTTGGATCGCTCGAGGCACCAGGCCGCTTTGCTACCAGCTTGCCATCGCGGTAGAACGCCCTGTGTGATGCGCAACAAACACATTCATTAGAACGCTCCACTGCTAATACCAGCTCCATGCATCCAGCCACAACTCACTTGTACGCGCACGACTGGCTCTCCGTCTTGGACGTGATCGTGACGTGCGCGACGTGCGAGATGCTCGCAAGCGCTTCGCCGCGGAACCCAAACGAGTTGATGGCGCGCAGGTCCTCAAACTTTGTGAGCTTGCTGGTCGTGAAGCGCTCGCAGACTATGTCCAGGTCTTCACGCTGGATGCCCTTGCCGTTGTCCTGGATCTGCAGCAGCTTGAGTCCGCCCTGGCTGACCGTGACCGTGATCTGCGTCGCGCCGGCGTCGAGGCTGTTCTCGAGCAACTCCTTGAGCGCGTTCACCGGTCGGTGCACGACTTCGCCCGCGGCGATACGGTTCACGACCTCCGTACTCAGTCGCTGGATCCGGCTGCCACTGCTGCTATTGCTGTCATTTGCGTCCGCCATGCTCTTTCTCCTGCTGCTGCTGCTGCTGATGGTTGACGAATGTGAATGTGAACGTAAATGCTGGAGCCGATGCATGCGCCATTTCCCAAATAAAAGCTGGGATTTTGGAGTCACCCTTTCTTGGAGGGAAAGCATATGGTTGGCTAAAAATATTGAAGTACAAAATTTCAGCCAATCGTATGCTTTCCATTGCGCATCAACTTTCCAAACAAGAAAAATAGCTGCTCATTTTGATTTTAGCAAGCTGCGCTTGCTGATGGTGCACTTCCGCGTCCAGAAAGGCTCGACGTTCGCGTTCGAGTGCTGCAGCGACACCGCGGGCCATGCGCAGAGCGAAGAGATCAAGCAGCTCTTCATACGCGCCGAGGACCTAGAGGCGCTCCAGTGAGTAGAACATGACATCGAGTTTACTCTGCTGCAGAGTGGCCAGACGGTTGAGCAATATGTAACGTTTAGTGGGCTGCTGCTGCTTTGTTGCAACAGGATTGAAGATGTGAGCATCGTCAAGCGTCTGGACCTCGGAGACGTCGACCGAATGACCACGCTATGTCGACAGCATGTGCGTGTAGTTAACACGATACTCTGGTGTTGTGTGGTTGCTAACATGTCTGTTTGTCGTTCGTGTAGCCGCCTCAGTGCGTCTTGAGTCCTGCTTCAGTAGAGCACACAGCCGCGTTCCAAGAGTTCACAGCGTACTTGAAGCAACGGCAGCGGGTATGGAATCAACGCAATGAGAATGGTGTGGCTATCGAGATCAGGCGACTATGGACTTTCTAACGGGCGATGTATGCAAATCTATCTGTAGGCGGGTGTCGCGACGCTCGCGAACGGCTACTTGCTGCTGCTCACGCCGATCCCGAACTGGGACAACTACCTCCGGTGCTTGGTGATCAAGTCAAAGCCGAGCGAGCTGGACGCTGAGTCCGTGTCGTCGCACTCATCTGTGCGGTCGGAAGGCGAAGAGGCCCATGGATCAAGGAACCTGCAGCCTGAGCGAATAAAGCCCGAGCAAAGTTCGCCAAAGCGAAGAAAGAGAGCAAGAGAGCAAGACCAAGATCAGCCAGTGAATTCATCAACGACTGAAGTACGGTTTCGTATTCGATTTGCTTCGTGGGTGTGGACTGGCTTAATGGACTCATGTGCTCCTTCTCATTGACATTTGTACCAGAAGATTGCAGAAGAGACCCCAACGTCTGGAACTCTGCTTTCGCCAGGGGCGCGAGACGCGCGCTTTGCCCAACTGAGGTTGGTTGAGTCATTTTGACAGTGACAGTCTTTTGCTGGTCTATCTTTCACAGACTCTT
This sequence comes from Globisporangium emineosum, assembly GCA_023334195.1. Taxonomy (NCBI): domain Eukaryota; phylum Oomycota; class Peronosporomycetes; order Pythiales; family Pythiaceae; genus Globisporangium; species Globisporangium emineosum. Next base: position 10,192 of record JAASGK010000372.1, read on the forward strand.
ACTCACATGTGTGTCAATGTATGACGCTCGAAACAGAGAGGAGTATCGCGCGTTCAATGCGCTCCACCACCAGATGCTGCACGAGTGGACCTCGAGGTGATTTTTTTAAATGCTGTGAGATTTTGTAAATCAAGAGTCCGTAACGACGGGGGATGCCAAGTGCCTACTACTGCAAGAGTGTGAAGAAGACTGAAGCGTAATGGGAAAGTAGTAAGCGACCACTTTCACATACTACAAACTTTTCATGAGCATGATTTTCTCAAACAACCTGTGGTTGATTCTTCCTTTCTTTTGGTTCTGCCAGGCTGCCAAGCAACCAAATGACCATCATTCTCATTTTAATGAAGTTGAACCTGAAGCAACTTGTCAAGGCGGGCTTCACACAGAAAGCGACGAGAAGTACAAAGCAACACAGAAACAGCCAAGACAACGGCGGCTACAACAAGGTGGCGACGCGAGCGAAGACGCGTCTTGCCAAAGAGGGCGAGATGGAGAGGTACGTGAGTTTATCCGACGCTAGCTTCAGTTGTAAACGTGTGCATGGGCCTAACCTGGTGCTCTCGTGTGCTTTTAATGGTAATGTGAAAGCGCACTCGAAATGGCGACGAAGGCAGTGAGCGATGCGCTCGCAAGTGAAGAGTGTGAACAGGAGGGCCAGTCGTATCACCAAGAAAAGTGCGCCTTTGCCTGCTGGACGAAGTGCTACGAAGGATACATCGCTGCCAAGGTCTGCTGTCGCATTGAGCTGCTTTTCGTTCGTTGGTGATGCTTGTCGCGGTGTCGCTGGGTACTGACGCATGCATGGCAGGTTATGCTAGGTCGAGTGCTGCTGCATTGCGAAAAACTGCAAGAAATCGAAGATGTCGAGGCAGCGATCACTGCGGTCGATGTGAGAGCGACGCAGCTACTCGAGCAGGCTCGAGCGCGAGCAACACCCTCGCTCATGTGGTCACCAAGAAAAGAAACGCAACACCCATCAAGAAAGCGATCTCGGTCCGAATCCTCAGGGAAATGCTCGCCTTCAAGTAACACTGGCGCTGCTGCGAGTGTTGGGTTTCGACATATTGCCGGGCAAGGTCATGTGATAAGAATGCTTCAACAAAGGTAACAGGGCAGATTGAAGCTCGTCGTGCCTGCACAGTGTTTGTCGTAGTAACAACTGGTGTGTTGACGTAGCTTGATCACAAGCGTGTTCGTCCCGAGAAGATTTTTCTCGGGGTGCAGGTGAGGAAGTTATTGTTGTCACTGCCATCCCATGGTGTGATATTTGCAATTACTGATGAATGGATGTGCATCTGATCTAGGAAACCACTGACATCGTATGTTGCACTTGCACCAAATTCGAATCATTGAATCGAAAGACAAATGCGTAGTTTGACTCTCTGTGTGAATGTCTTCTGCTGTAGGATCTTACTACACGGACCTCCAGGAAATGTAAGTTGACGCAAACGCAGTGACTCAGCTGTGCATTCGGATTCTAACCCATTCGTTACAGGGAAAACGAAGCCTCGCGAAAGGTGCGTCACTGCTGCTGGATGGATGGATACTTCTACCCCAACTGACACCTTTGCTAGCATTCGCCCGCGAGCTGCAAAGTCACGTCCCTTCCGCTGCGCACTTGGAGCTACGTCTATACTCTCTGCTATCTAAGAATGACAGCGAAATCGGTAGGTGAACACTTTCAAACTCTCTTTCATATTCAAGGTTGAGTCTGATGAATCCGGGTACTGAACATGCAAAACAATAGAGCAACACGTCAAAGAGGTATGCTTGCTCTAAGGTAATCGGTCATGTCAATGGCGTTGGATCGTAACGGATGTGCATGGTGTATGTTTGCAGATGTTCAGCCTGGCGAAGGTAAGGGGCGAGGATCACGCGATCTGGAATACACACTCAATACTTATTCATCGCGAAACGTGGCTCCAGGAACTTGGCCCAAGCGTGATCGTCATTTCTGGTATGCACCGCTGAATGTTTCGAACTACATCCTCTGGCCACGTAACACAAACAAAACTGATACCCCGTAGATCTGGATTGCTTAGTGCTGACACAAAATCAAGAAGCAACCGCAAAGATGAGGTGCATCGAAGGCGAACTGCTTCGACAGCTTAGAGCCTTCAATTCGTGTCAGAGCAGTGCATTCGTCGTCGGGGTTACAACTCGGCTCGAGGGTTTGAACGCAGCGCTCTTTCGCCATTTTGAGCAGAGAATATTCGTCGGGTGAGAAATTGACCGTGTAAATTTCTCAGACTTGGTTGAGTTGACGCTGACTGAACTGTTGTAATTGCGCAGAAATCCCGATGCACTCGGCAGGGCTCAGATCATTGAGCATCAACTTACCGATATCGCTCACTTGGTCACGACGCAGGACGCTAGAGATATTGCAGCGGCAACTCCCAACTGGAGTAGCTCGCAGCTTCGTGAATTGTGTCGTCGTGCAGCAATGATACCCGTTCACGAAAGGATACCAGCGTTCGTTGAGAATGGAGACCCAGGATTTTGGGACACATGCTCGCTGCGATCCTTGATTGTACACGACTTCTTCGACGCGATCAAGAGCTTCGACCGCCCGCCGATACAGGATGACTGCGATTATTCGTCTCCATCGGGGGTCCGTAGTGTTGAAGTGGACGACCACAATGGTGCAGCCATGATACCAGCTGTTGGTGATTTCCAATGTGATGATGACTGTGGTGGCGTCATTTCCTTGGATTGATTGGCCAGTCCAAAAAACGTGACGACTTTGAAGGGGTTTCACGTCGGTATCCGGCGTTCATTCTGACGTCCATGTTTGAGGTTTTTCATTCCAGCTTCAACAGGTCGCGAAACAGATCTACTGAAGAGAAGGTGAAGGAAAGGTTATGCAGCATGACGCGATCGCAAGTGCGCTTGTAATGGATCGATTCTCATGAGCAAGAGAAAGTAGAGCTTCTTTCCTGTATCAAACCAGGTTGACCGTGCCTTCAGTCGGACTTGCTGGTCAGCCACTTTGCCAAAGCAATCCGACTTTTGACTTTGCGATCTTGAGGGGGCAAAGCGGTTTAAACCTCACGTAGAACCCCTCGAACGACGAGTTTTTTCTCTCGAACGCGAGGTTTTTCACGGCAATTTTTTGGATCTCACTTCAGTTTGGGTGCTCAAGACGAGAAAGCGAGCGAGCCAACAGACACACACACAACCGAAAAGCGCACGATGTTTGCAAGCCGCCGCACGATCCTCCTCAGCCACGCGCGCTCCTTCAGCGCTGCCGCCGCCCCTCGCCGCGTCGTCGTCGTGGAGGGCATCCGCCTCCCGTTCGCCAAGTCCGGCACGCTCTACAAGGATGTGATCGCCTACGACATGCTCCGCGATGCCTTCAAGGGCGTCATCAACAAGGCTGCGCTGGACCCTGCCAAGATCGACTACGTCATGGCCGGTACCGTCATCCAAGAAGTGCGCACATCCAACATCGCGCGTGAGGCTGCGCTCGGCGCCGGTGTGCCAAAGAGTGTTCCAGCCCACACTGTGACCCAGGCGTGCATCTCGTCCAGCCAGGCGATCTCGACTGGCGCGGAAAAGATCATCGCCGGAAAGGCCGACATCGTGCTCACTGGTGGTGTCGAGACTTTCTCGGACGTGCCTATCCGATTCTCGAAGCCACTCCGTGAGCGCTTGATCAACGCGAACAAGGCCATGAAGGGTGGTCTCCCAGGCATCTTGAAGCTCTTGAAGGGCATCAAGCTCAAGGACTTTGCTCCAGAAGCCCCTGCGATCCAGAATTTCCACACCCGCGAGATCATGGGATCGTCCAGCGACCGTCTTGCCACCCGCTTCGGTGTCACTCGTCAGGAGATGGATGTATACTCGGTGGCTGCTCACCAGAAGGCGTACAAGGCTCAGCAAGATGGCAAGTACAAGGGCGAGATCATTCCGTACAAGGGAATCACTGAAGAGAACGGAATCAACCCGAACTCGACGATCGAGAAGATCTCCACGTTGAAGCCAGCGTTCATCAAGCCGCACGGCACCCACACCGCTGCGAACTCGTCGTTCTTGACCGATGGTGCCGCCGCCACGTTGATCATGGGTGAAGACAAGGCTCTCGAGCTCGGATACAAGCCAAAGTCGATCTTGAAGGACTGGGAGTTCGTCGCCGTCGACCCATTTGAGGAGTTGTTACTGGGACCTGCGTACGGCATCCAGAAGATCCTGGCGAAGAACAACTTGAAGCTGGACGACATTGACTACTTTGAGATCCACGAAGCCTTCGCTGGCCAGGTGCTTGCGAACCTGAACGCTTTGGCGGACCCAAAGCACTGCAAGGAGCTTTTCGGCGTGGACCAGGCCGTGGGCCGCGTGCCAGAGAGCAAGCTGAACACCTGGGGCGGATCCCTCGCGATTGGCCACCCATTCGGTGCCACCGGCTGCCGACTAGTGAACACTGCTTCCAACAAGCTGCAGAAGGAGGGCGGAAAGTACGCCATCTTGGCTGCGTGCGCTGACAGCGGTCTTGCCTACGTTGGTCTGATCGAGAGATACGACAACTAAGTGACAACGAAGAGGTAATCAATTAGCTGGAAGTAACGACAAGAAAAAAATACACACAGGCCAACTCCCCATTTTTTATGCACGATACTCACGAGCGTTGCTTTTGGCTATGGATTCGATAAGTCGGTAGATCTACGCCCGTCTTGTGTTTGTCAACACCAATGGCACTTGGGGACGCTGGTTTCGGAGTGCTCCGCACTTTTGATGCGCAATTGCTGCAAGATGCTTGCGCTGCTTTGCATGTAAGGCGCGCAATAAGCATCACAGATGAACTCTGGTACATATATTTTTTTACAGCGAGGCTGCTGCATGCACACAGAAGTCCAACCTTCGTGCATTTTGCACGCGCAAGACTTTCCCAGCTGGACTGGATGAATGAACGAGCACTCGCGCGTCTGATACGCGACTGTTACGAGACACTCGCACAAAACAGTCAACATGGCCAAGCGAGATCAATCCCCACATGCATGAACGCACTAGGATGCAGCCACCTTTAACAACAGCGGGGTATATTGAAAAAGAAAAAAAGATAAATCTAAATGGCACAGTTAAACAAGAAGCACCGCGTTGATGCAGCCGTCGTTCTCTGGGACGTTCGTGACCTGCGCGTACTTGCCCCACACGACCTTGCCGGACGTGGTCACGAGGCCGAGCTCGCTCACGTTCACTTCGATGACCGTACCCTTGGTGATCACACCAAGCTGTGTGTACAACGGACTCTGCGGGTTCTTCTTCACGCCCAGGATGTCGAGCTGGAACGTCGTCTTGAGCTCCGGGTGCGTCACGTGCGCCTTCTTGAAGCGCATCGCGCTCGGACGGATGAAGCGCTCGTACTTTGGAGGCTTGCGCGTGAAGTTCTCGCCCACGAACGTGGCCTTGGTGATCATGCGCTTCCACGCCTTGTTGCGGCGCTTGCCAGATCGCAGCACCTTGAACATCTCGTCATCTGCGATCGGCTTGACCTTGGGGATCGGCACGTCCCACTTGCCCGCCTTCTCTTTTCGTTTCTGCTTGACCGTGTTACTCAGCACCTTGGCGCGCGAGACACCCTCACGGTCCAGCAGGTACGATGGCACCGCGCCGTCAGGGATGTTGTCGTCGTTCGCGTGCTTGTTCGTGCGCTCGTTGTGCAGCGCGAGCGTCTTCTTCATCGCAGCCTTCTCCTTGAAGCGTTTCTGGTTGTACAGCTTGGCTCTCAGACCGTGCACCTTCTGTGCGAACTGCGAGCGGCGATGCACCTCACGCGCTTCTTTCTTGCGCTTCTTCTCCACGGCGTCCATGCGCACGCCGTGGCGCTTCTTGTGCAGCTCCATGTGTTCATGCTGCGGCATCTTGGCTGACTGGGTCTGTGCGAATCGCGACGCTGCTCACAATATCACCTCTGTCTATGTGTATCTGTAGCTGGCTGTTGGCTGACTGCTGACTACTGTGTATGCGTGCGCGTGTGTGTATCGAGCTCGACAGACACAGGCAGGCAGGACACGGACTTAGTGACTTCTTCCTCGACGCTTCGCTTGGCGCTGAAGCTTCTCGTCCGAATGTCTGTTGATGGTAGAGCTCCACAGGCAGGCGGCACTGTTATGATAGCGCCGGCCAACCAAATTCAGTCGGTTCGCGGTCCCGTATGCCCGACCGGTTCAGAGTTCGCCTGAACCGTGTCAGTTGATCAGTCACAATTCTCACAAAAAAACACTTTCTACAAAAGAGGTATTATTTTGTAAACACAAAAATTACCTATTTACAGAGGTGATAGTTGAACCTCTGTATCTTGGGTGACCACGGAATTCCAATATTTTCGAGCCATTGTGGCATAAAAAGTGGAAATCCGTGGCGGCGTATACCTGATGTCTATGAAGTATAGTGATACACGAATCCAATTTTTAAACGTATTGAATGTTGAAATTATTAGAATCTCGTGGCGGTCCGCAGTTTAGCTCGTATTAAGTACCCACGAATATAAAAAGGAAATGCGGAGTTAAAATATGCGGACAAAAGTGGAATATGGCGGTCCTCTTTTTTGGCTTGTGGTTGCCTGTTGCAACACAAGGTGATAGCAAAAGCAAAGGAGCCAAAATGGTGGCTATCTTGCGCCACGCTTTGCGCCGCAATGTGCCTGCTGCCCTGAGAGCTGCGTCTTCGCTTCCTCCTATTGCTGGTGGAGTTGGTGCTGTACGCGCGCACTCCAAGTCTGCGTTTGCTCTGGGGCTTGCGGACGAGAAGCCGCTGTCCGCCGTGGCTGCACAGCTCAACCCGTTTGAAGTGCAACCAGGATGCTTGCTCCCAGGTCAGTAGCTGTCGAGGGCTTACTTTGCTGGGGTGGGTGGGTGTCGCACATGAACTCACTGCTGCTTGTGTGCGTTGTCGTTGTGTCAGGGCTCCCTGCGTCGGAGTTCCAGCGTCGCCGCGAGAAGCTCTTTGAAGTGATGCCGCCCAACTCAGCGCTCATTGTACGAAGAGCTCATTACATGCTTCTACATATAGCACCGGAATATTCCGGTGCAACGCTCTAAATGGTTTGAGCACTATTCATTTATCTCACATGTCGTTTGGGGGAAACTGTTCGTAATAGGTGAACGCAGCGGAGACCAAGTACATGACGCACGACATCCCGTACGAATTCCGCCAGAGCTCGAACTTCCTCTATTTGACGGGCTCGGAGGAGCCGGACGCGCACGCCGTGCTGCTCAAGACCAAGGACAAGTGCTCGTTCATCTTGTTCACGCGACCGCGAGATGCGCACAGGTGCGATTTGCTTTTCTTCCATTACAGTACTACGCTCGTTTGTAGCAAGTAGTAGATGGGTCGTTGATGCGGTGTGCTTATCATGGCTGTTGTTATTATTCTCCCCTGCTATATAGTGAGCAGTGGGATGGCGCACGCCTTGGACTCGATGGCGCGATCGAGCGCTTCCACGCCGACGACGCGTACCAGCTCACTGACCTGCAGCCAGCGCTGCACAAGATCCTGTCGGGTCTGGAGCAGATTTTCGTCATGTCCCCCGAAGGCGGCAAGTACCCGGTGGCGTTCCTGGAGGCCACGAAGAACTTCCACGAGAAGTTCTTTGCCGGCAGCTTCTTTGTCGAGCAGCTGCGTCTGATCAAGTCCGAATATGAGCTCGAGCGCATGCGCTACGCTGCGGACATCGGCGCCGGTGGCTTCATCGACATGATGAAGAACACGCGCGCGGGCATGACGGAGCTCGCGCTCGCGTCGCACTTTGAGTCCTCGTGCAAGCGCAACGGCGCGCTCTGGAACTCGTTCCCGAACGTCGTGGGCTCGGGCGCGAACGCTGCGATCATCCACTACTTGTCCAAGCGCAGCTTGCTCAATGAGAACGAGCTCGTGCTCGTCGACTCGGGCTGCGAAGTCGCTGGAGGGTACGTGAGCGACATCACGCGCACGTGGCCTGTCGGTGGGAAACTATCGCAGGCGCAGCGCGACCTGTACGAGTTCACGCTCGACGTGCAGAAGCAGTGCTTGGCGCACCTGAACCACCAGATCGCGACCAAGCAGCCGATCAGTCTCGACCAGCTGCACGACTTCTCGGTCAAGATCATGGTCGACGGCATGCAGCAATTCGGGATTTTGAAGTCTGGCGGCGCCTCGAAGGGGTTCAATCGGTCCGTGCTGAGCGAATTCCAAAAGTACAACCCGACCCACATCGGCCACTACCTGGGCATGGACGTCCACGACACGCCGCACATCACGCGTGGCGCGGCGCTGCAGTCCGGTATGGTGATCACGGTCGAGCCGGGCGTGTACCTCCCGCAGAACGACCAGCAGATCCCGCGCGAGTTCCGCGGCATCGGCATCCGGATTGAAGACGACATCATTGTACGTGCAGTGTCTTCCCCATGTCCTCGTGTGTGCGTTTGGCTAACAACTTCTTCTCTTTCTCTGTGTGGTTGTTGTTAGATTACTGAATCCGGGATTGAAGTCATCACGAAGCAGATTCCAAAGGAGCTCGACGAGATGGAAGCGCTGCGACTCGCGTAGTTTCAATTAGTGTCGCTTCCAGTTTGTTTCTTCAAATACAGGTAGTAGGTGGCGTTGGCTCCCCGCGCGCCATTTTGTTGCTTTCCCTTTCAGATCCTCATAGTGTTGCAGCACAACTTTGACCGGGGATATTCACAAGATATTGAACATGGTGGGCATAACTTTATATGATGGTTTCGCTAGGTACTCCCGTCGGACCGAGTCGGGGCGCAGCCTCCCGTGATTTCCCAGCACCTGGTCGTCTCGAACATGCTCAGCAAGTTCACAGCCGTCGACCACACGAGTGCGAGCGCGAGGTACGCGACGGTGACCGCGCCCATGAGCCTGCTCTTGCCGCCGTTGCGCTTGAGCTCCTGCGTCTCGGACTTTTGGCTCGGCAGCAGCGGCAGGAACAGCAGCGACACGAGCTTCATGCCGTAGCAGATGCAGATCGTGACCGTCACGTCGCGGCGCACTTCGTAGGTATCCCGCATGATGTCGTCCAGCCAGACCTGGAAGCGCGCGTTGATGATCTTCGCGGTCGTGCGCCCGAACGGACTCGCGAGGTTGGATGTGGTCGTGAGCAGTCCGTACAGCGCGCCCTCGTAGCCCACCTCAATGAGCTCCACGACCACGTAGTTCGCCACGATGAAGCGCACGCCCTCGGGGATGTAGCCGACGATCGGCACGCCGAGCCAGAACCACTGGTTGCGGACGACATCCCAGGTCGTGAGCATGGTCATGAACCCGTCGATGACCACACCAAGGACGACCGTGACGGCGATGCTGACGCGCCAGTTCCAGCTCAAGCCGAACTTGCCCGTCAGTCCAAGCGTGGCAGCGTACACGAGCGTGCCGAAGATCGCCATGACGCTCGAGTTGAAGGGCGTGGCGTGCACCCAGTGGAACTTAATGTTGCTCGACGACACGATGTTGAAGTTGTTGAAGACCCCCGAGAGGAACTTGTACGCCGCGATCTGGTACACGGCGCGCTGCTGGATGACCTCCCAGAAGCGGCGTATGTATACGCTGAACCTCTTCTCGGCCACTCTTGCTTCGTGGATGAAAAGCCACGTGATTGGGATGAGCGGCAGGCAGAAGCAGCCGAGGAGCAGCATCATCTCGGGGAACGTCATGAAGAAGTCAAACTCGCCGCCATACTCCTCGCCGTTGAACGCGATGGCGACCACGAGACTCCCGAGCGCGCTGAACGTCATGCGCACAGTGTGGATCGCCGCTTGGATCTGCCCGCGCGTCGCCAGCGGCTCGCGCTGAGCGTGCTCCACGACCATCGCATCCGCCGACACCTCGGCGACCAAGTATCCAAACGCCGCGAGCATCATCGGGACGACGTACTGGCCGGCGGCATTCGGAGCGCTCTTGTTGATGGTCTCTCGCTGCGCGTCGGTCCAGTCTTGCGGGTCACTAAAGTGCATCGACGGATCGCCAAAGTACGGAGCGGGGACGTAGAGCCCCGCCATGTAGAACAACATGAGGCAGCAAAACGCCCACCCGAGCATCATGTACGGGCGGCGGCGGTACCCGAAGATCGGGAAGCAGTCCGAGATGATCCCGAAGAACACCTTGAACGACCAGGGCAGCTGCACGAGCAGCGTGGCGGACACGATCATCGTGCCCTCGGCGTTCAAGTAGCCCTGGAGCACAGGGTAGATGACGCCAGGCAGCACGCCGCTGACGAGCCCGACCGCGGCAAACTGAGAGAGCAGCCCAATCGACTCCCGCGAGAGCAGGTCTGGGGGCTTACCGCCACGCAGCGCGCCATTCTCAAGCTCCGTGACGACCGACTTCCCGGGCTCCGTGTATCGCGCTTTGCTGGTGGTGCTCAGAGGGCTCAGCAGCGACTGGCGCTCGTCGCCCTTCAGGTGAGCGTGCATGTCTCCCTCGTCCTGTGGCGTCGCGCCGCTGGAAAGATGGTACGAATGCGCCGCTTCGAGCACCAAGGTTCGCTCGTTGGATGCCTCAGCATTGCCCAAATGAAATGCCCGAATGATCGGAGGAGGAGGGAGCCCCCCAATAGCCTGTCAGCCTACCGCAAACGGTCGATCAGACAGAGAGGCACGCGCTCGCTCGAGCACGCGCGCCTCAGAGGAGGATACAGAGCCGTTTCCGAAAAAAAACGGCACCAGATGCTGCTCCTGCTGTGGCATCGTCCACCAAAATGAAGCGGCGGCGCTATGCACACGAAGGACCCCGTCGGACAAACGACTGGCTGATCAACCCGCCGTTAGTTAATGACCGATTGGGGATCAGCCGATTGCGCTGCTGGAAGAAGTGTATCAATATCACTTGGGCGGAAGAGATTTGCGCAAAGCCACGATTTGTCGCGTTGTCCGACGGCGAAGAGCCCAACTGTACATAGAAAGACCTAAATGAGATCGTTTTCCCCTTCCATAATCAATAAAACGAAAAATATGGTGAGCAGATATGTCAGGTTTACTCATTTTGGTTATCAGCAATCCTGTCTACCTTAATTGGAGAAATTCCACTGATTGTTTTTTACATGAAGTAAATTTCCCGACACTTGTTTGCAAGATGTGCGAATTCTATCAAATGACGTTAGATCCCAGCACCAAAGCCCCAGCGGAACTCTGCACTCGTTTCCGCCACCAGCCACTTGGTGCACCCGCGCAAGTGTCGACAGTTCGGCAAGGCCATGTCACATGGCCTCATGGTTTATTGGTATTGTAAATGTAATTAAAATACGTTGCGCCTGCCTCCTGGGTGGGTGGCAGTGATCACGAGAAACTGGATTCACAAAAGCGATAACACACGACAGCTCTGTGCACAAAGCATTGAATTTCCGCCATCGGACAAGCTCACAGGCAGACACGGCTGATTTTGCTCACGAAGGCGAACTTGATCATACATACACAGTCGACTAACGTAACTGCCGATCTTAGTTTGTTTAATCAGCCTTGTCATGTTGGATCTCCTTTGATTAAGCTGCATTTGTACCGTAGGCACACCTTCAGGATGCATCCATGTCAAGTTGCATGGTTTGAACGAGCCAACAAAAGCTGTTAGAAGGCCACCCATGTCGCACAAAAACAAAGAACACTTTCCCTGTAAAACTACGTGATGATACTTCGGCAGTCCTCCTCCACACGATTGATCGACCCTTTTGCTCGCCGCTCACTGCATACTGTATACTGAACTCTGTGTGCCTCGTTCGCTCTCCAGCCATTACCGTCTGTTCGCATCTCTCCAAGATCGCCGCCGTCGGAGAGCAGCCAGCCAGCCAAGACGACAGCACCCTCAGAATGCCTCAACCCTGTTGCTTCAACCAGACTGCCTGATCGCCGTCGGAAAAAGTATCTCGCCCAGTTTATGTACGAGTCTACCATTAAATTAAAGAGTTTGGTGGCCGCATTCAAGGATGCTAAACTCGGTACCATTTTAAAGAGAAATACTTTGTATTTGTAGAATAGAAATCAGTTTAAAGAGACTGATTGTCTAATTTAGTGCGCTCTTGGCCAATCATCACCTAAATTGCGTGAGTCAATGGCGACATGCAATTGCCCAGCAGCAGCAATTGCGGATGGGGACAAAAGCGCGCGTGGCTCTTGCCCAACGAAGGAGCGCAGTGGTCAGAAGGCTCAACTGCGCCAAAGCGCTTCTTCTGCTGGCGGCCACTTTCAGCCGCTCCTCACCGACAACCGACGTTAACTGTTGGCTCTGGACCGATCAACTCATCCTCCGGCTGCACCATCTGAACGTATCGGAGGAACGCGAGCGACCCACCGATGTGCCCGTGGCTCGGTCTCATTTCGCAACTCGCCCAGCAGCCCAGACTTCCCGCTCCCCATTCTGGTGGTCGTGTCAGTCGGTCAACTCCCCATATATAATTTAGTTAGATCAACCTGATTTGCTACACTAAACAATTGAGAGAGACCATGAACAAGGTGGAAGTCGACAAGGTGCCGACCCCCGGCAGCAGCGCCGTCCAGGACAAGTACCAAGCGATCAAGTCGCCCGGCGTCGAGGTGGAGCTGGAGAATGGCGCAATCCGCGCGGGCGAACCCATCAAAATCTTCTCCAAGAGCTCCATCGGTCTGCTCGCCCAGTACGCCGGCGTTGGGCTCGTCGGTGGCATCCTCCCCGGTGTGATCTACCCGGTGCTTCAGGGCTACTTGAACGCCGAGGGCACGATTGTCGTATCTGCTACCGTGCTGGTGCAGATCCCGTGGTCGTACAAGATGTTCTTCGGGATCATCTCGGACTGCCTCCCGATCTTCGGCTTCCGCCGTCGCCCGTACATGATCTTCGGCTGGGTCTTCTGCTGCGTCATGCTCTTCCTCATGGCGGGGCTGCACGTGCCCGAGCCGTACTACACAGACCCAGACCTCCGCAGCATCAGCGCGGACAACTGGACGGACGCCCAGAAGGCGACCATCAACGAAGCAGCGCCAGACGCGGCCGGTAAATACGTCGTGCCCATGATGCTCGCGTCGTTCGGCTACCTGATCTCCGAGGTCGCCGCCGACGCGATGGTCGTCGAGTTTGCGCAGCGCGAGCCGCTCGCCACGCGCGGCCGCATCCAGACCGCAGTGTACGCGGTCAAGACGGCGTTCAACGCGATCGCAGCGATCATCGTCGCGTTCGCGTTCAACGGCGAGGAGTACGGCGGTGAGTTCGACTTCTCGCTCAGCTTCCCGCACATGATGCTGATCCTGGCGTGCGTCTGCGCTCCCCTGGCACCGATCACGTGGCTGTTCATGGACGAGACCCCGACGACGCGCATCCCGTTCCTGATCTACATCCGCGCGTTCTGGGAGCTCATCCAGCAGCGCGCCGTGTACCAGATCGTGGCGTACAAGTTCTTCTCGGGGGTGTTCAACAGCTTCAACATCGTGTCGTCGAGCAACATCAAGCTCTATTGGGTGCACGTGACGCCGTTCAACAACAGCATCATGGCGATCGTGGGCCAGATCTTCTACGCGACGACGCTCGGGCTCACGGGCAAGTTCGGCCTCAACTGGAACTGGCGCTACATCATCGCCATCACGATGATCGCGGCCATCACGGTCGACGCGTTCATGACGATGCTCACGGTCTGGAACGTCGTGCGCAACCAGTGGTTCTGGCTCGGCGTGCCCGTGCTTGAATACCTCCCGGACGGCATCCGCTTCATGGTTGCGACGTACTGCGTCGTGGAGCTCGCGGAGGAGGGCTACGAAGGCGCGCTCTACGGACTGCTGACCGCGACCACGAACCTGTCGACGCCGTTCGGCCGCTCCATGTCCAAGATCATCAACGCGCAGTTCAAGGTCTGGCTCCAGGACATCGTCGCCGACACCCAGGAGGTGCGCCGCGACGTGACCATCACGATCTGGATCTGCTACATCATGAAGCTCCTGAGCTTGTGCTTTCTGCCGCTGCTGCCGCGGCAGAAAGAGGAGACCCGCGAGCTGCGCCGCACGGGCGGCAAGAGCAAGCTCATGGGCGTCGTCACGGTCGGGTACCTCGTGTTCGCGCTCACGTGGTCCACAATGATCAACCTCATGAGCATGTACGACACGACCAAGTGCTGGAAGATCACGGGCGGCTGCGCGCCAAAGCGCACGTAGACGGTAGGCATAAATATCCGAGTTGGAGGCTCACTCCATTGAGTGTGCTGCAAAGCCGTTTTGGGAAAGTTGTTGCATTTTACAGTTTAGTTGGAAAAAAAAGTTAAAGGGAAGTAGATATCTAAAAAATCAAAGTATCATTTTGTTTCGATTTGGAGGAACTCTGTTTGAACATGCACGTTGAAGTTGCCTCTCTCAACGTTTTTGCTATGACGAACTCACCAGGCGGGAGTTGATAGAAGTTCCTATTTGATGATCTAGCGAAACACAGGCCTTGTCGGATTCTGTCCCATCGGAGCTCCCCGCGTTTTTGATAGAATGCACCACAGAGCGGTGCGTTTTTTGAGATCGTGCTGGTACTTGGCGAGGGCTTGATTACCTTCGTACCAACGCCCACTGCAAAACCTACTTCGATTTGTTTCCACGCGCACTGGGAGTGCATGGTTTCGAACCAGAACCACAACAACAACACACAGATCAAGCAGCGCCAGCGAGAGTTCGGCTACAAGGAGACCAGCGATCGGGTTCCCACCAACTTCACGCCAGTCGCGAGCCACGGATGTACGCGCACCATGCAGTCATGCAGAGTTGCATCGTCCGTGTTCGCGATATGCAGTCCGAGGATGACAACCCCCCAGACCACGAGCACCACGTACACGAACTTCTCCAGTCTCGGACTGACCTTCACGACCACTTGCCGCACCGCATTGCGAATGTTGCGCAGACTGGATCTGTTCCTCTCACCGCCGAGTGGCACCACAGAACTGTCAGTACGACCGCCGCTGAGAGTACTCGCCAAGATGACGTTGCCAGAAGCCTCAGCGACCAACAACCTCACGTCGTCAAGCGCCAGTAACACAGACCCTGCAAACAGCGCGCGCATGCCAAAGCCGAACCAGGACTGGACGGACAGCTGCCGGAACTCGCTGTTGGGGTTTGCCACCAAGCGCTGTCATACCATTTCGTTGTCTCAAAGTCTTGCAAATCAGGATCGTAGAGCTGGAGGTACATCGATCCCAGCACAACTGGCAGACCGATGCTCGACACCACGTCCAGCACGATGCCAGCGAGCAGTGTGAGGATGAGCTGGAGTTGCGGCGACCGACGCAAAAGCCAACGGATCATTGGCGTTGACCAGCAGCTCGCTACCACAATCGCCACGACTGACTGATTGAGGCACACCCACGGCACGTATTTGCTCATCGCGTACGCCTGGACGGGCTGGAGCGTGGCCTCGACGACCTTGCGAATCAGGAGCAAGACTGGGAAGTACTTACCGCCGAACGTTGAACCAGCCCGTGACGCCGAAAATCCGTTCCCAGGCCTTAGTAGCGGCAAGGTGGGCTCGAAGGAGGGATATATGAGCGGACGTGCGCCTCCTTAATGGGACCTTGGGGGTTCAGCTAGGTCTGGGTGCGGGGTTGATACAAGCTCGCGCTGAAGCGATCTTGGTAAACACACGAAGCGTCGAACAGACCGCACAGAAGCCAACGATCACTGGGAAGTCGCTCATGAACCCAAAGGCGCGCATATGGGAGCTCAAGACCATCGTGGGGAGCTCGTGGTAGAGTGTTGCTGCGAGTGCGAAGTGAACACTGCACACACAGCGCGTGGATGAGCAGAATTGTGACCCACAAGACTCGAAGCGCGACCCTTGGGACCCACTTGTGCAGTCGGAGGCGAATTGAGGATGTTTTGAGCCCACTTATATATATATGAAAGTCTCGACGCCCTCTTTGGGCTTGAAATCCGACCTTGAAAGACTCACCCAAGTTTGGGCATTTTTGCTCAAATCCGAGCCAAACCTCCTGTGGAGCTTTGAACATTTCGGCTGAACAGGAAATGGCTGGAGAGAGAGAGAGAGAGTGGTGTATTCGAGTTTGGTTTCGTGGAAACCAAACTCGAATACACCTCTCTCAAGTCGAAAGAACGTAGCTCGACGTGGGGCTCGGCTCGTACGAGATCGGCGACCGCGTGCTCTGCAGCAAGGTCGAGACGTCCTTTGCGTCGCAGGTTTCGCTATGGCACGCAGGTATCGACACTCGCCGAGCTTCGAGAACAACTCTTTTCGCGGTTGGCTGTTTAAATGGTGTGGTACACATTTTCATAGGTCAAATCTCTATTGTTCGTTTTTTCATGAAGATAAGACTTGAAATCGACACTTGTGTGGTTGGAGGCAAATGACCGAATGAATTGAATTTAATGGGGCTCGCATGGCCGACTGAGGTAGTCTAGGAGAGTAGAGGAGATAGAGAACAGCGATGAACTCTACGTTCAACACCCCCTTTTC